>JAMAHN010000003.1:603319-666881 GCA_023627535.1 Aspergillus sp. S1802E | reverse complement strand
GGCCCCCCCCCCCCCCGAGGTAATAATAGCAATCATGTATGTATAGAATAACCGCATTATGACAATTATTATTAATATGATAATAAAGATATTACCACCACCGTCGCGAGATCCAAAAAAAAAAAAAAAAGAGATAGATAATTGAATCAATTTGGAATACTACGGATCAGTGATCACTCTCACTACTCAATGGGGATGTGTAACAAACAACCTTAAATCATACTAACTACTTTAATAACCAAGACAATAGATGGGAAAAGAAGCAAAGAAAAATAAAAAATAACAAATAGATCTATCCATATCCATCCATCTACCCATCCATCTATCGGTCCATGCAGGGCAAAAGTTCAAAACCGACTAACGAAAAAAGAGAGAAAAAAAAAAAAAAAAAAAAAGAGACAAAAAAGATGACGAGAGAACCAATTGGAAGCATACTCCTCAGAAATAATCTGGGTATACATCCACAGTCCTTGCCATGCTAATAGTATACTAAAAGACCACTCCGTACAGAACCGGATAGACACGCATAAAACCAAAAGACCCTACTGACCCTAGTAACCAGCTATACTAGTATGGTAGAGTGGATTAAATGATGCTAGATCCTAGAAACAACTCCGTAGAAAGTGAAACCCAGACCAAGTAACCAGCACGGTGTACGGAAGGAAGTATGGCACCGGCGGGGTCGTCGAGAGTCGGTACCAAGGTTCACGGTTCGCGGATGGCGGGTAGCGGGTAAGTTAGGCGTAAGTTGTAAGCGTGGGCGGCATGGCGTATAGCGTATAGCGTATGGCGGATGCGAGGAAACTACTAGGGAACCGAGAAACAGAAAGAGACAAGGGAGGGAGAGAAGCGGGGGTGTGGGCAAGAGCAAAAAAAAAAAAAAACTAGGAAAAAAACTCAAAACGGAAAGACATGAGAATTAACAGAAAACAGAAGGATGAGAATGCCTGCTCGGGGGATACCGACTAGGAACTAGCTCTGCTGGGATCTACTTCCCTGACCTGGTACCGTAGAGTGCTTGATCCCTCGCAAGGAAGGAAGATTTCGAACAAGAATGGGAAAGAGAACTGCTTATCGATGGATGGATGCATGATGGTATCATGTCCAGGTTCCATGCTGTTAGTCTGTCTTTCTGGTCTGTTAGTTTCGAGGCGCATTGGAAGTCTGGATCATGATAGGACGGGACGTGCGTATGGATCAACGAGGAACATGTTCCATATACACTGACATGGATGTCGGTTACTGTTGGGACTTGGGGAACAGGGGGTGCTAGACCAAATAAACAGTAGCTATAATAATAAAACCATCAGGGTAAATGACTCAAACATGCGGTGAAGGTTTCAAACAATCGGGGTTCCGTAAGCGAAGAATGTCAGTAGCTATACAATTGAAATACAAGAAATAAATCAAATAGGATATAATGAAATCAACAAAAATACTGGAACCGAACATATAAACATAAAGAACTGAGTTGAACACATAAAACAAATAAGTAGTCCAAAATCCAAGCTCCGTATTGAAATTCGTTGTTTCCATTGCCATCCGAAAGCCCTAAATGAAATCCCAAGGTGTGAGACTGTAGTAGTCCAATGCAGTTTGCGTCCGCGTGGGCGGGTTAGTTTAAATGCTAGTTTGGGTCACCACAAAAGGAAAGGAAAAAAGAAAGAAGAATAAAAAATGAGATGAAAGCGGACAAGAAGCAGAGAAAGAAAGAATAGCAAAGCAAAGAAATTGTGCGAATCAAACATAATTAATGAAAGCTGACTCCTCCGATCTTCCTGATTATTGTAATTCCGTCGGATCCGTGTCCGTCAGGCCCTGCGCCAGTATCTGCCGTATTTGAAATGTGGAAAAAAAAAAAATGAAAAGAAAACCCGTTTAAACCCCGAGGTTGCCCCCTTATGTGTGTGTATCGTCTGATTTTCCTCCCAAGCTTCGTCGATCGTTGACCCAGCTAGTTTAATGAAACAGGGAATCATTGAAACATGACGTACAAATGCAATAAGACTAGTAAAACAGAAAGCCACCCAGTAGAAAAGAAGAATAGAAAAACAGGGGAATATGTTTTGAACAGAAAGGGGAGAAAGCCAAGGTGACATGCAGGGGAAGAAAAGAAAGGATAGAAAGAAACCAAAAAAACCGAACTGATGATGTGTAAAGATATGCCTTCGGCGTCCGAGAACTCGGACTAACCTAAGCTGTGAATGCTTCTTTTTCTGGTGACATGGGGAGCATCTTCGTGCTCGTCAATGCGGGTGAGACCTCCCGGAAGAGTAGTCTGCTGGCCTTTGGCCAGTTCGAGCCGCTCCATCAACTTCCCAATGGTCAAGTATTCCTGCGCTCCAAGACCAGAAGGTTGGGCTTCAAAATAATTCATCACCAGCTCCAGTGCCTTCCGGGCCTCGTCCTGAGTGGGAGAGCCCGGAGAACTGACAGGAGAAACGGTGGTTGACTTTGAGAACAGCGGTGGGTAAATGGTCTTGGCCCGAATCTCGGGGTTGCTCCGGTTGCGTTTGATCATGTTGGCCGAAGTATCAAGACCGGGAAGCTTTTTGGGATCGTGATTGTCCTCCATGGGGGACTCCTGCAAGGTCCCTGGGAATGGTGGTTGCAGGGAAGTCCTGGGGGAGACCTGCTCACAAGGGTCATCTGGATTCATAGATCCGGGGTCTACAGTGCTGAGGGGACATGTTTGGCTTCGCGGCCTGTTAGGAAAGCAATCCGCAGAGGGATTGCGGGACTGGCTAGTGGGAGTGAAAGGACTTTCCGACACCAAGGTGGAGGTTGGGCTGGCCACAGTGGTATCAAGCGACGTGGCGTTCTTGGTTTGTATATGCTGTTGGTAATCGCTTATGAGCTCGGCCAGGGCCTCAGCTTTGATGTGCCCCTGGCTTTGAGTCGGGGACAATGGGGACGGCGTGGTAAACCCAGGGGATGTCGGGGATAGGAGAGTCGGAGACTGGACAGCCGAAGCCAAAGCCGAATTGATGCTGAGACCAGTGGGACTGTCCGAGTCGCTCTTGGTAGTGCTGAAGGAACTCTTGCGAGATTTAGCACCCAGTAGATTATTTTTATGCTTGAATTTCTCCAGCCAGCTAGTGGTCAGGACTTTTTCTTTGCCTTCATTGGCGCCACAGTTACTGGCGAAGAAAAGGGCCTTCTCCCTGATCATTTCATCGCTGAGGGAATAGCCATGTCGCTGGTAATTTCTTACCCAATTGGAAAGAGCCTTTTCGATATCAGGGACTCGCCCTTTGGCTCGCTTAATAGGAGATCGACTCCCGTCCTCTGGGTTGAGATATTTTTCTTTCTGGCGGAGCACTTTTGAAACAGTACTTTTGGAAACAAACCACCGAAAGTTAGAAAGAGCTCTCTTACACACAGAGACTTGGATGTCCCAGGAAGGGGAAGTGTGTACTCTACCTTCTTTCCACACCAAAGAGCGCTATAATGGATCATCAGCCTGAAACCTCAAAACCATAAGATGTCGTGATAAGTACAAACTTACCTCCAATATCAGTCTGCTTGGCCGTCTTGTTCTCCTCGTGGTAGAGGCACATGCGTCGACGATCATCATCCGTAAGCGTCCTCCGCGGCGTCGAGCTGCTGGTGGACGCTTTGCGTGGTGGCGGCGGCGGCGGCGGCGGAATGGGTGCAGCCGGTGTCACGGACGGTGGTATCGGGACTGGAGGCAAGCCTGCCTCCGCATATTGGCCGGAAGTGAGCATGCTCGGCCATGTACTGGATGGCAGCGTCAATGGCAAAGATGCATATGGAGGTGGTATCGACACATCGTAGGCCGAATCCAAGGGCATCACGCCATATCCAAATCCATGATAATCCAGTGGCGGTGAATGCTGAGAGGGAGAGAACCCGCCCATATCCACCCACGGTGATTGTGCGAAATCACTGTCCTGTCCATGGGAGCTTTCCGTATCCATGGCGACTGTTGGTTGCGGTAGACGGTTGGAGGGTAGCGGAGGAAACAAGAGGATATAAGAATTCAAATGACCCGGGGGAGTGGTCTGATACTATAACAAGTGGCGGTCTTGCAGCAGCCCTGACACCGGAATGACAGCCAGCGCTAAGCAAACCCGTCCAGAGATCGGAGAGGACAGGAAGTCAATCGGCGGAATCAGAGGATCAGATATTGGATAGAGGAAAGAAAAAGCAAAGAAAGGAAAAATTTTCAAAGAGACACAGAAAAGAGATGGACAATCTAGAGCCGGATCGAGGGCCGAATATGCATGATCAAGTTTCCAAGGAACCAGATAGTAAGTAATATGCGATTAGTACTTCGTGACTGACGAATAGATCGGGAGTCACAGTCAGTACGTATGCCAAATACCTACCATGGAACATAACAAACGATATCCCGTGAGGGCAACCAAGAATTCTTTCAACACCTGTATCCGAGCACCCAACTAGCAATATGTATGCATATAAGAAAACATGCAGGTCCTTTCTTCACTTTTGTACAATGATGAAGGGGAGGGAACAGGAGGATGCGGGTAAGGCATGGGACGGAGTTTAAGGTGGGAAAATTCAGAGAAATTGAAGAAAACGAAATGGAAAATCCGTTCAAATAAAATAGAAAAAAAAAAAAAAAAGATCAGGTTGGGGCGCAGGCACAGGGACAGGGACGATCCGAGACGCAGCAGCGAGTGGTAGAGAAGTATCAGAGTGATGAGAAGTATGGGGTGGACAGGCTGCGATAGATAGATGTTTCTGGGTGGATGAGAATCCAAGGGCTGCACGCACGAGTAGAAATGATGGATGTAAAGAGTCGTACCTGATTTGATGCTCGACCGACTAAGTACAATCGACAGGGCCTCTCTTGCCTCTTTCCATCTGTTCTCTCTGGAACGGCAATTCTTATTTCGCCTGTCGAGAAAATAAATAAATAAAAAATAAATCAACGAAATAGGGATGAAATTGGAAAAAATAAGATAAATAGGATAAATGGAATATGAAATACCGAAATAAAAAAAAATACCTACACAGTGTAATGCATCCGTCCATCATGATCAGTCCGGTCGTACTATAGCAGAAGATATTAATTATTATTATTATTGGATTATGAGAATTATAAATCATGATTTTAATTCCATTTCTTATTGCACGGAAGGACAATTTGCAGACACGAGTCTTGATAGTGCAGAGGGTAGAAAAAGCCGGACTTCCGCCCGATGATTGGTCCAAAGCCCCAAAGTAAAAGAAATACCTAAAAGGGCAACCCCCTCTCCCTGGCGAAAAATGGTGGGGGATTCCCGCGCTGATTGGCGGCTTGCTAGATTGGGGGTTTGCAGGGATCTCCTGTCGGGTCCAAATACCGCTAGTCCGTAAGTGTTTGTACGATGCCGTGTCCAGGTCGCGTATCGTATCAAACATGACGGGGTTTCTCTTTTTCTTTCCGTTCCTGCCAGAGGGGGCTAACGCGCTTGGGGAATGGCAGTAAATTCAGGCCCTAAGAGAGCTTGTTGGCCCGAATGGGGGGTGTCGATGGATGTTTTTTCCACCGCGGAAGATCGGTCTCCAGCTCCAAAGGCCCTGTTCTGTCCTGTTACACCGATGTTGAGCAGAAAGCGCAAATAACATGTTGGGCTCCTAAATTTCATTTACCTACGACAAGCCCTTAGTCCTACCTTACCTTAGTTGCCTCCCTCCCCTGACTATTCTCCCGTAGATACCGATCTACTAGGCACTTATTGCTAAATCCCCTAGGACCATTGGTACCCGATGGGGGAAGGAAGAGGTGGAGTAGCGGTGTCAAAGAGTTTTTAAGTCAACCAAAAGACAAAAGAAAAGAAGGTTGCGGCCCTTTTTAGGCTTTGGCAGCTATTCCATCTTTCTGTCATGCTTCCTGAATTTTTGGATTTTTTGCTTTTCATGTCGTCCAGATGGATTGACAGTTTGCCTCGAGACGGCAATCCTGTAGCACATCATAAGGAGACAGGCGCCAGCGAAGGATCCATAATCAACCCGAAGAGAGGGGATCGACCCAAGATGAAAATCATACGAAGGATACAGTAGTGTAAAATAAGTGTCTTTTTTTTTTTTATTCCTTTTCTTTTCTTACCAGAAATAAAAAAAGAAAAGAAAGAAATTAAAAAGATTGAGCAACTTCCTGAGCAGGCCAAGATTATAATCATAATCATATATCCTTTCACGGACGGGGAGTGGATCGATAAACCGCTGAACCTAAAGGCCCGCATGACATCGCAGATAAAGCGAAGATTTCCGACTATGCTGGATTCTGACAATCATTCAAGGTCCAACGGTTTTCCTTCACAACTTTCTTGGATTCGATGGGTAGGCTTCTTTTTCTCTGGCACCGAACCTCTCATCCCTGTTCTTGCTCACCTAATATCTTAGGTATATGGAGTGAGTGGTCATATTATCCTTGCGCGCCGACAACATGTGAAGAAGGTGGAGAGAAGGTTGAAGAAAATTAAGAAGAGGGGTTGGAAAGAAGATTCAGTACGAGGCCAAAGATACTGGTCATCATCAGGGGATTAACCACCAAGTCCTCGGGGATGGTATATCAGAAGAGAAATAAAAGAAGTAGATCCTTTTAAGAGTCTGGGATGATGAAGCCTCATTTGGCCGATCCCCAACAAGTGGCGGACTTTCGGCTTGTCAACTTCTCACCTTCCACCGCAAGCAGACCGAAACTAAAGAGCGAGTAATCCCGTAGAAAAAAAAAGGGCAATGGGCTTTCCTGGAGCCGACTAATCAGAAATAAATCAGCCAGTGGTAGGCGAGGATGGCCGATCTGCATAGTACTTTGTCACGAGAAAAACGTCAGGAGAGGGCACGGACGAATAGGCGAGCGTAGATTGATTCCAATTTCCTTTTTGTTACATGGACTGAGCATGGATTATAGGGGAGGCTTGCCCTATCAGAGGCTGCAAAGGCAACATGGTTCGGGGCCTGGAGGTGTTGGGTCCTTCGCACTAAGTTAGTCGCGTTGTAGCATGAGGTCGAGGAGCTAGGACCCCACGGTCCACAAAGGGCCCGCAGCGGTCCACTCCGGGCCGGCAACCTAAGCAATGCAAATCCTGGACCAGAATTTGACGGGAATTATGGAGGGGGGAAGGGGGGAAGGAAGAGATGAGGACTGGGGAAAAAAAGGTAAAGATAATGCTCATTAACAAAAAGGGGAGCGAAGGAAGATTGAAAGCGGGCCAGAAAAAGAAAAAGAAAAGACAAGAAAGCTAAATAAAATGACTGCAAGATAGAATTCATTGATTGATCGATTAATTTTCTTGCCCTGTTTAAAACCACCTCCGCACCCAAGACATGCAGATATTGATCGGGCATTATTGATCTGGGAGGGCAGGACTTCGGCCGAATCCAGTTTAGCCCCTCTTTGCGCTGCAACTCGGTGCAAACCCCAAACCTTGAACCCTGGCAAGGACGGTCTGACTGACTCGGCAGCTCGAATTTACATGCTGTGCACTTACAGTAAGTGTACTTCCTCATTCCTGTCCTCCCATCAAATGCCCCTCCTGGCCCTTGGCTCTGCCTCGGAGCGGCAGACACCTCGTCGCTACTGGTGGTTCGAAGGCTTGTCGGCGCATCACTGCAGCCCGTGGTCATCGCAGTGTACGCAGTACCTCCAGAAGTAGGTGTGACCTGGGGACCAGGCAGGTACACTGTACACAGTGCGGAGGGTGACGCACATTTAACCATTTCCCTAATGCATGTACAGCCTTACCGGGGCTTTCAGTCTCAGATGGAAGTCGGTCTCAGATACCTTAAAACCTAAGTAGTTAAGAGTACGGCTCGGGGAGGCGGGAAAACGTGATCAATGCTGCTCCAATCGCCAATGCCGCCCCGCTTGTTCGGATGACCACGAGGGCTGTCAGGTCGAAAGTTTCTCTATTGTATGTGATACCTGTCCCGTCCGTCGGTTCTGGCCTTCTGGCTGAAGGATCTCGGCTGGAGGTCCATTGCATCTGATCTATCAGAATGCAACCGTGGTTGACACAATGGACAATGCTGGAAGGAAGGAAGAACCGATCGAAATTTCCTCGCTTGTGTCAGAAAATCAACAGATCGAAAAGGGGGGGAAAGGGGCCGAAAGAGGCGAAGAAAGTAGATCGCATTTTATTTTTTATTTTGGGCTAAAACAGAGAATAATGAATCGGAGAGAATGGCTGGACTTTCCTCCGTCTTCCTCCGTCGAGCGTTGCACAACTAACAAAGTCGAGTTTCCAAGGGGGGGAGGGGTTGGAGGAATTAGGAAATGAATAATTGAGTCGATATGATTATCGCACTGATCTAGCAGAGACCACAGACTTTGACGGCCTTCCAATCAATCAGCCTGAGAGGTTAAAAGTCAGTCGCCTAAGGAAAATCGCTACCCCGTCTAGGAAAGAGTTGGCATGGGAAAAGCGAGACTACGGCTTGGGGTGGGCTGGGAGGACGCCATCGAGTTTTGTGTAAGGAAATAACGATAGTGTGGTGGGTTTTTCCTTTCCTTTTCTTTTTTTTTTTTTTTTTTTCTTTGTTTCTGTTTCTGTTCCTGTTTCTTTCTGGATCCTTTTCCAATCCCCCATGACTGGTCCAAAACCAGAGTTTCTCCTGTCAGGAACGAGAGGATGTTACGTACGGAGTAATGTACGAGGAGGGGAAGACAGGAAAATGTGGAGAAGATTCAAGTTGGAATGAGAGTTAGTCAGAACTTACTAAACCCAGATATCTCATGACAGGTTTCGAGTAGATCAATTACTCATGGTCAGGGAGAGATGGGACTAAGAAAAATAGAAAAACAAAGGAAAGAACTGGGCAGGAAATGGCCGGAGTGGTGCGACGTCAGACATCGAATCCCCAACCCAAAGAAGGTGGTGTCATGATAGCCTTACCGTTTTACAGCGCCAATAATAGATATCTGTCAGGTACGCAATTCGGTGCAGATTTCCCATACTTCCGTCGGGATTTAATATCTCACCTTAGTGCCATACAACATGTACGAGGCAGATACAAGGCGGATACTCGAAGTCGACCCGATGATACTTGACTCACTCAATGTATTCCAAGGCATGACCATCACGTCATTCGGTGAGTGCTCGAGCTGCATACATACGCCTTCAAAGATATGAGAGATCATGAATGACATCAGAGGGAAAACGCGGTGGATTGAGAAATGGAGCAGAGACTACTGTGGAGGGTCCTGCCGCAGAGTGCCCTGGGCCAGAGTCCACCGTCGTGGCGGTAGAAATGGCCGAGGACAAAATGAGATCTTAGTGGTGTGGAGATGACAAGATCCCCATGAGTGAAACCGGCATGTTCGGTGTCATGTACGAGGATGCTTCTTGGCCTGTCTCTCTCCAACTTGCAATCCCTAATTGGGTGCTCTTGCGAATTCTTTGTCTGTCCATTGTTACAGCACTTGAACCACTGAAAGCCACGGACGCTAAGTGGATGCATGGAAGGATCCCGCGTTACCCAAGGCAAAAATATCATGAGCCGACTATCGTGGGAAAGGACAGACTACAGTAAGAACCATAGCCACGATGTTGTGGAAACTGACAAAGTCCCTACAGGCCACCCTACACCGTACTTACATCCCACCTCGTCGGCAAAGGGAAGGAAGCAGAAGCCATGAGCAAGACCAATGCAGCCTCCACTTTCGTGCTGCACACCGGCATCCGTCAGTTGGTCATCTGACGAGCAGATTTTCGCCTTTCTTTCGAGTCTTTTTCTTTTCTTTTTCCGTCTTTTTTTTTTTTCATCCATCGCTTCTCCGCCATTCAGGCTCTGGTGGCTATCACGGGGTCAAGTAATATCGGAACAACATCGCAGCTTTCCCAGTCCTGAGTCTCATACCACCACTGCCTTCGTCTAACTATAGGTTGTCGTCTTTCTTTCTCCGAGGGCCATCGCCGAGGCTGTGCAAATCATACTTACATTTGCCATCATCCTGCCGTAGGTGTACCTATCAGTAAGTGGACGCCCTTCTCGAGATCATCATCCAGTTCTCCACCATGGCGGCTAACCGCCTTTCTTTCGTCTTTGTCTTCCATTCTTTGCTTTTTCTGTCTCTTTCTCTTCGTGGATGACAGAAACGAACGAAAAACAGGTCAATTCCAGGTTCATACCCCTCGGTGCCAAGATTATGCTCAGCAAAAAAAAGAAAAGCCCCGCAGTCGAACGATGGCACATCAACCGTAAATTTGATCGTTCTACGGTGTAGGTTAATCATGTATGTATGTATTACTTCGGGAAGTACGGAGTCGCAATCCCAATCATAATCACATTAACTCGCTTGAAGCCTCGACCTTGTGCCTGGTTCCTGAAAGCCTACTCGAGGGCCGAAAGGCAAACAATCGCACATAGATCGATAGATCACTAACTGGGGAACAGTGGATTGTGGGAGAGGATAAGATAACCTGATAGAGGCAGGCCCTGCTGCCACCACTACTACTACAACCCTCCAAGTCAGCAGCTCGCAATCAATAATGAACAAACTAAGCAGGCAAGTAATATCGGAGTTACGTGTGTACACTACCTGAGGTAAGGTAGTATCCGTCCATCGACACTGACGTACGTACCACTGGGGGAGCTTCCGATCCCGCGCAGACCGCTTCTTGTAGCTTACCCGTCGTTGACACCGTACGCAGGGTTTAGGCCTTAGGCCCTACGGAGTAGTCAGTTATGGCTGACGAGGGGGAGGAGACGACGGGAGGGGGTGGGAGAAACCTTCCCTGACGTGCATTATCAGTTCGTTTAATTCCTGCGAATTCAACCGGTGATTGGTAGGAAATATGAATTTCGTTAACTCCAAATCTGGACTATGGTTAATTTGACTTGTTTTGGTTTTCTATTGCTCCGTGGCGGCTGTCATATTGGTTTCTCTGGGTAATTGCTTTTTTTCTCTTTCCTGTAGGTGTCAGGATTATCTTGTTTTAGTATGGTTTTATTCTGTCAGCAACAAACAATTACCCTGGAGGGTAAGTGCCGAGTGACAGGGGGTTGGGGGAAGGGCGAGACAGAGTGTGTGCGTGGGAGAGAGAGAGAGAGAGAGAGAGAGAGAGAGAGAGGCATGGAATAAAAACTCAAACTCAAAACCCAAGCCCATAAGCCCGAGCGAGACAGACAGAAAAGAAAATAAAAAAGCCAAGGTAGCAACGAATGTAGGTACTAACTAGTTGCGTCCTGGATCGCTCCCCTCCTTTTTCTTCTCCTGCACCCGCATCATTACAGTAAGGTACCCCCTTCGCCCCCATAAGTAAGTAAATACCGTATATTCGGCGCCAGGGCGAATCACAGTCCCCGAAACAGATTAATTCAAGGCATAACTCCTTCCTCAACCAGGTATTACTTTTTAAATTACATAGATTATGCCTTGTTGCCGATTCGGTGCCTTGGGTAGAGTAGAGTACTGGAAGCCAAACCACCCCGGACCCTGTCTGCACCTGCAGACGCTGCATTAACTTGCAGGATTGGATTTCACTAACTAGACAAGGAACCTGGTCGGTCGGTCGGTCGGTCGGTCGGTAGCTACCGTATAGGTTCGGAGTGTGAGCTCCGTACGGTAGGTAGATGAGGTTGTACGTATGTATGTCGATTCGGATGGCGGAGGTAGTTGACTAGGTAGTTGAAAGAAGATCGGTGAATGGAGCTAGACTAGGGAGTAATAGTGGTCTATAGGTAGTCTAGTTATACGGTCCCTGGATGTTAACTGCGTTTTTGAGCTGCTTTCTTTCAGTTCTGACTATACTAGTCTTGATTAGTAGGTAAGGTAGTCTCTCTCTGTATGTATGTGTTTGATTGTACAGTACGTACAAGAAAGTACAGAAAGACATACATGCATACCTACATGCTACAGTACAGACCACACGAGTATGTATGTACACATACACATACACATGGCCAATTCTGTATAACTGTACTGTATGTACATACAATCTGTCGGGTTCACGTTCTGCATGAGTCGAGTCCGATCGTACCAGACAGAATGCTTATTGCCCCTCGGTTCAATATGGGGAACATTAGTTAGTTAGGCCAACCGTCCGTGCAAGGCCAAGTTTTGGCATAATAAAACCGAGTCGTGGCCAGTTGCCCGTGCGCAAGGGCTAATTATAGTCAGCCCGGGCTAGAGTCGACTACAGTAAACTAAGGTAACTACAGTACATACGGAGTACGGAGAACATGGCATAGCAAGCTTGGGGGAGTAGCTCCCTACCGACTTGGGGGTCGTGACTGTCAGGTGATCATTTACTCGGGAGGGAGGGAGTTGGCTTCAGTCAGCCATGCTGAGAGCTCTCTCTCTCTCATCCTTCATCGCCTGGGAACGGTGCACGTCCTTCTTCGTGTCTCAGTCAGCCCTCTTCGCATCATCCTGGGCCAAAGTTAAATTGGAAAAAGGATCAAGACGAAACAAATAGTACTTTTTATTTTAATCATCAACTGCAATCAAAGGCCTATGCGTCTACCGATCCTTAGCAGTCCGAGAACAGGGAGAATCTAAGACCTCAAGGTCGGAAACCTCGGAATAGAAAAGCGGATCAGAGCAAATAGTCGCTTCCAAACAGGAAAAAGAAAAAGATGAACATGAAAATTTCGGCAGAACTACTGTAGGTACTGCTGAACCAAGAAAAACCCTATTCCAGATTTTCCGACTTTCAACCTACTGTCGAGCTATCATCCTCCCTTTCTTGCACCCCTGCTCTTACTCAAACAAGATAAACGGACTGTGCATCACGGACAGTAGCAGTGCCAAAGCAATACACACTAGACCCATGATTCAGTACAATCTCCTCTCAAACGAGTGATCCTGCAAACCGGGCAGCAGGTGGCATAATTGCTGCCCGTGCGCGAACCGTCTCCACCGCCAATCAAACTCTCTATGGCAGCTTCGCGGAAAAGAGTTGTCACAAGGGCTGGGCCTTTTGGACATGGATAATGAGCGAAAGAGCACCACCTAACACAAATCATCCATCCTCTTGAACGCGATTCGCCACATTCGTCTCCGCTCTTACGCGGTCATAAGGCACAGAATCGATGCTAATCGTCTACCGCTTGATAATCGTCACTGTAATCACGCCAGTTAGCTCCATTCAACGCTCAGGGGTTGATGTGGAACAAAGAGAGGGCCTACCAATATCCTCGTCTGCGAGCTCGTGCGTGAGACCAACACGCTGCGGCTGATGCTTAACAGAGCGTCCATATACAATAGCCTGCTTGAACTGGTCCTTGATCGTCCGGTGAATGGCATTACACTGGTTCGGGGTTAGCACAGACACGGCCAACATAAATAACGATCAATGGGACGAGGGCCATACGAAATCTTCAATCGTGGATGCGCCTGCCTTAAGCACAACGGGAGCGGTGTAATCGGGGGCCTTGCCCTTGGGTTTGGTGTAAATTCGGCGGAGGTTGAGCTTCTCCCACATAGTTTCCAGTAATTCGTCGATGTTCCAGCCATGTTCGGAACTGATAGGGCAGGCGTTGGGAATCCGATACAACAAGTCCAATTCTTGAATCGAGATAGAATCAATCTTGTTGAGGGCATAGATAACGGGAATATAGGCTCGGCTCTTGGCTTCGAGAACATCGATGATATCGTCGACCGTCGCGTCGCATCGGATGGAAATATCCGCGGAAGAAATCTTGTATTCGTTCATGACGGCTTTGATTTCCTGTTCAAAAAGTGATTAGCCAGGGATGCTCGAGTGGGCATAACAGGACCGTACATCATTGTCAATGTGTGTCAAGGGAACGGTGCTGGTAACCGCAATGCCACCCTTGTCCTTCTTCTTGAAGAGGATGTTAGGGGGCTGCTTGTTGATTCGAATACCGAAGCCCTCCAATTCGTTTTCGATAACCTTCTTGTCGACCAGCGGCTTGTTGACATCCAAAACAATGAAAATAAGATGGCAAGTCTTGGCCACGGCAATAACCTGCCGACCACGACCCTTACCATCTTTGGCACCCTGAATGATACCAGGAAGATCAAGAATCTGGATCTTAGCACCGTTGTACATGACCTGTCCGGGTACCGTCGTCAAGGTTGTGAACTCATATGCGGCAGCTATTGTGAACCAATGTCAGTGCTGATCCCCGTTTCGCTCGATCCATTTGACCGCAAGAAACTGACCTTCTGAGTGCTGTCCTGTCAATTTGCTCATCAAGGTACTCTTTCCAACTGAGGGAAAACCGATGAATCCACTGTGCAAAGGTTAGGATCGCGCATTTGAAAGATGGGATTCTTTCAAAGCATAGAACATACACACTAGCAACACCGGTACGGGCAACATCGAAACCAGCTGAAAATCTGCGTTAACAAATTTGCGACATTCCGGTCGAATACAGCACTTACCACCACCGCCTCCACCACCACCAGACGGGGTCAAGAGCTCTCTCTTTAGCTTCGCAAGCTTAGCCTTCAACTGTCCTGCAGCGCATTGTCAACCTCCGATTCAGACCGCGGGCGTGTTGTTGTTGTTTTGCCTACCCAAGTGGAAGGATGTGTTTTTGTTTTTTTGAGTCCGAGCCATCTGAAGAAGCGAATTAACGTCTGAACCCTATAACGTCACAGGTACAATTGCTGCGTGGTATTCGAAACGAACCTCGTCCTCGATTTGTTTGATCTACATTGGTACAGGGTGCATTAGCATGATTCTGGTGACTATGCAGAGGCTAGAAGCTTGCGACATGAGCGAACCAACCTTCTCAACTGTGGTCGACATATTGGCGGTTGTTACGAGTTTTACCCCTCGTACAGGCACAAATATACAGATCCAAAGAAAAAGAAAAAGAGATAAGGGAAAATGGAGCAGTCTAGTATATATGCGGGTTCCCAGGTCCTGTGGGATATGAATTATGTCACACGTTCTCTTCAGCCGTGGTGGTTAACCAGAAATGCAGACTTCGCAGTTTCGCAGACAATCTTTGAAATTGTGGCCGCCACTTCATTCGCCGCTTAGTCGGGCGGAATGATCACATGGTGGGGCCTCGTCGCCTCAGGCATAATTAAGGCATCCCCGCTTATCGACGGGCGGCGGCGGGTTTCTTGCCGGCCATGCTTTCCTTCAGTGTCTACGTCGAGGCATTGCTTCCAATCAGTTGCAAAATATCCGATCTCTTGGACATTACTGTCGCGTCAACCGACTACATTTTTTCCCATCTATTTCTATCGCGCTCGCGGATTGATCAATCCATCACTACCGCCCTAGAAACACCCCCCACACTCTCTCTATCCACAGGAGCATATACATCCCCTACCTAGATCATCGAAACGCAAAGTAGGAGGAAACTCGTGGAAGATGCCCTTCCTCAAATCCACGGACCCACCCGACAATACATTCGAGCAATTGGTGCGCGATCTCAGCGAAGCCCTAGGCCCAAGCTCGGGCCTCGACTCCGCGGATGTCGACCCTCTGGATATCCAGCGTCTCATGGCATGCTACGTCTCGAACCCAGAGGAATGGCAGGATTTTGCCTTGAGTGATGCCAGTAGGGCTTATACCCGGAATCTTATCGATGAAGGGAATGGGAAAAGCAATCTTGTGAGTCTCGTGCCCTTTATTCAAACATTCGACTATGTACGGAGTATAGCATAGATCATATGCAGGAACACATACCTAAATCTCCGAAGGAAAATAAAGATACCGCCTGAACCGCTCCCGGCTAATAATCCTCAATTTATTTAGCTGATACTAGTTTGGAGTCCTGGCAAAGGTAGTCTGATTCACGACCACGCCGATGCTCACTGTGTCATGAAGGTATGTAGAGCCATGCATGCACGCTCTGTTAGTTCAAGGCTCACTATAGCCTAACATACGGTATAGATTCTCAAAGGCTCCGTCCAAGAAACCCTCTACTCCTGGCCCGACCAGAACAGGATCAAACACGGAGAGACCTCTCCTCCCCAGATCAAGAAGGTGACCATATACAACGAGAACGAGGTGACATACATGTCTGACAAGGTTTGCCTCTCTCCTCAACCGCGTAAACCAAACACCTACACCCCAATCTAACCACACTGGATGAACAACTAGTTGGGTCTTCACAAAATCTCAAATCCCGACCCCCACAATTTCGCCGTTTCGTTGCATCGTACGTATCAACCCCTCATGCATGCTCTTCAACTAGAATCGACTAGTCATCCTTCGCCTCTTACAGATCAGATCAAGTCAACTTAATATTAGAAAACAGTTCATCCACTGATTTATATCATATAGTCTACACGCCCCCTAACGCTGCAACTCGCGGATTCTCCATCTTCAATGCCGAAACCGGCAAGGCCATACACATCAAACAGTCGCATTTCTACTCCGTTCGAGGCCGACGGTGTTCGAATCCAGCGTCTTGAGCTTTCTGACACCGCTTTTTCTTTATCTCTCTTGCTCTTTGGAGGCACGCAACCAGCGTTATGGACATTGACTTGTTGCGCGGTCGTTGAATTCTTTCTCCCCTCTTCTTTTCTCTCTTTTAGGTGTATCGGTGTTTTTGGGAAGCCGCGTCTGCGCGTTCGCTTTTTTTTTTTTTTTTTTTTTTTTTATCTTTATGAAGATTCATGATGGGATGATGGAAAAGGGACGTATCCTTACGTTGGGTTTGCTTGGGAACGAATTGACGGATAGATGAACAGATAGATCAATTGAATGATAGAAATGGCATGGAAATGAACCCTTTACCTTAGCCGCATAACTAATGGTTATTGGCTGGATGAATGTAGGTTTACTGAAAACCCAAACCAAGAGAGACAAGATACAATGAATAGAGGAGAGACAATCCATAAAATGAATAGCCATTTGCTCCTAATGCATGCATGGACAGACGAATATTCTATCCACGAGAGAATAATGCTATGCATAATGTACATACAACAAAAAGGTGACAATGACGTCAGACATGTGCTAGCGAAGATGGCTGGGGACAAAATTAAACTAAGGCACAATGGAGAGCAGGATAAGAGCATGCGAAGAATAATACGAATAGATAGAAAAGGGAAAAGCGGCAAGATGAATAGGAGAACAAAGAGCAAAACAACAAAACGTGCCAGAAATAGACGTGAAGTATGAAGCAAATTGAAATGAAGAAAGAGAGAGGAAATAGAGAGAGGAAGAGGAGGGAAAAGAATCCATTCCATCAGACTCAAACTACAATCCAATCAATCCGGAGGTGAATCTTCTGCTGCGGCTGCAATCCTTTCAATGAGTAGATCTGGGTTCTCTAGAACCTCTGACTGACGCCGTTGCAGCTCTTCGAGGCGTGTCAACGGATTCTGTTAAAGTCCAGTATAAGTATGCCGCTCGAAGGAGATGCAAAAACACATCAACCGTGACACCCACCCAGTCCTCCTGGCTCGGCACTCCTTCGGCAACGGGTAGTTGGCCCGTGGTGTATTCCTCTTCTTCCGATGTGCTGGAGATGTGTGACGACCTTCTTCTGATGGGCATGGGCGTGACTGGCAGACTGGGACGCTCAATTTCACTGGGGAAATGGGTCAACCGCGTGTCTGAGCCTGGCTCCGGTATTGTTTGCCCTGAGGATCCATGTCCAGAACTGGATGTACCCGATATCACTTGGACCCTGGCCTTCCGAGCTTTCTGGATCGATTGGATATACCGTTGGATCTCCGGGACGTCGTCCCATGCGTTGGACCTGGTATAGTTCTCCCATGACTCCGGAGGCTCGCTGTAAGTCCAGGTAAAAGCTGATTCCAGAGATTGCGACATCGAGTCTTCTTTGGAGAACTCTGTGGAAATCCTTGTGCTGCTCGGGCTCGGAAGGGAAAGAGCATTCTGATCATCGTCCACAAACACCCGAGTGGGCTTGGGCATGTGGCTTTCCCAGGGGAAGATTTGCGCAAGCTTTTCAGGCTCAGGTTTGGTTTCCGGAACATCATAGTACATGTTTTTAGGGGCTTCTGGGTAGGAGACAGGTGGTTGGAACAGCTGGTTATCCTCTGACATGGTGTATGTCTTCAGTTCCAAACCAATAGCTTCAGGCTTGCTGTTCAAAGGCGGAGGCTCACTATTCTCTGTAAGTCTGCATCCAAAAACAGCAATTCGATTAATACAACTTACTGAGGTGCGTCCCATTCTGCCTTGGGGGCTTCAAAAGTGGGGGTTTCAGGCCTAGGCGAGGATCGCTCTACCGGATGCTCTTCCTCCCGATAAGGAACTTCCTGTGGTTGGCCACTGGCTTGTGTCTCAATAGCACCTGAAGATGGCGGGTACGACGTCAGTGGGCCGATGTCTGGTTGGACCCAGGATCGCTGCTCTATGTGCGTGACAGACGGAGCCCCGTGCGGTTGCGGCTCTATGTAAGCCGATATATGTTCTTCCCCCCGTACATACTGTGGGACAGCACTGAAAAAGGGTGCTTGCACGTTTCGGGTAATATGTGACTGATGCTCCTCTGTTCGTGACTGGGGGACGTCGACGGGCGGCTCCATAGAGACGGGTCCATGATGTTCGCCATGTTCAGCTTCATGTGGCGTAGAGTCTTCTCCACTCGATATAAGCTGCGGTACCGGCGTTGATGTCCAGGCCGGTTCTGATGGTATCACGGGCTGTGCTTCGGCCGGTGGTCCCTGGAAGCTCGGAAAATTTTGGTCTGACGAAATATGCGGAAAAGTTGTCGACGAAGATGGCTCCACAGGCAGATCTGGCTGATGAATTGCAATATCAGATTGTAGAGGAGTATGCTCGCCCTCTGGCTGATAACTGTATTCCGGGACATGTTGGGGGGCATGTTCCGGGACACTCGCAGCTCTCGCAACAGGACGGTAATGCCGATCGTAAATCGCCCACCACCTGCCCAGTAACTGATTATAAGGCGAATCAGCCGGAGCAACTTGCCTCGACATGTTCCAAGGCTTCTGGGATCCGATAAAATGGATGAGGTTAATTGTACTCTGAAAATGTTTGTAGGCCGGTATGTACTGATAGTTCGCGCTGGGTGTGCAGTTATAGGTAAAACTGAGCCGATGCCAGTCCTTGAAATACAAGTTCAGCAAGCCCTGATCCGCGCCGTCAAAACTGATGCCTCGTTCTGCGAGCGCCTGGAGGGCGAAATAATCCTCCAGGTTTGGGCGCAGCACCATCAGCCCGCTGTTAAAGCAATCCGGCCAGCCGACATCCGGAACGGCGGCGAAATCCACCTCGAGACCGAGCAGCTCGTCGGGGGCTCGGAGCGCCACAACATCACAATCAATATATACAATGCGCCGGAATTGCGTTTGTCTCCAGAGCTCGATCTTAGTAAACGTGGCTATCAGGTCCGGACGCTCCATCAGCCAGAGGTTCGCCGGGGTGCTGTTTGTCATCGGGTGCACGGGGATAAGTTCATCGTATATCGTCTATGAGAGCTTTCATTAGGGCATTGTGCGTGGAACCCAGCCTCAAAACATCGAAAGATCCTACCCGAAGCTCCTGAATGGTAGCCGGCTGTAAGGTATCCGGCGTGTAGAGGACCACCAATTTCGTGTTTGTTCCATTGTCGCGCAAGGAGTGAGCGAGGACCACGGCTCCTAGAGAGAGCACAGGAGCAATTTAGAACGCGTTTGAGAATCAAAAACAGCTACCGGGAATGCCAATTGTTTACCAGGGAGATAATGGTCGCTCAATAGAAGCTATGGGCGCGGTCAGCACTGGCTGCGACACTGGAAAGACCAAAACCAACACGTACAGTGCAGTAAGCTACACTCCCTTCGGAGCTCATGGTGGCGATGTTGACACCGCACACAATTCACACAATTACTGCGACAAGAAAGGGAAGAATCTATAAATAATTAAGGAATAAAACAAAAAAAGAGGGAGAAAAGACAGAGAAAGGCAAGACAGGAGAAATTGAGGTGCGGTCGGAGCTTTTGTTATGATTGCCCCCCCTCCTTGCGCCGTCTAGAAACTAGAAAGTGACGTTTAGGGCCGACCCCGCATAAGCTCCAGCAGTGGCTGACGGATCTCGTACAACGGATCGAAATGAGGTCTTCCACCGGAGCTGCATTCCGGTGATGGAGCTGTCCGGAGAATTAACAAACACGTTCTCTAAGCCATTGGGAATGGAGCAAGCCAGAGGAAAACGAAAGAGAAGGAACCCCAGGGAAGGGAGAAGAAGAAAAAAAGGTGAAGCCACAACGGGAGGCAAATACCGGATAAAAAGGGGATGGTGCGACGCCGTTGGGGAGGAGAAGGAGAAGATGAGGGGAAGAAAGAGCAAGGAAGAGGAGGCGAAGGGGCGACAGAACGAGGCCCCGTGCGCTGCGCATCCCGTGAGGGCGGCCGCTTCTCCCCCCGGTCAAGTACGCCGTACATACGCTGCTCTCGCCGTGTCTCGACCCCCGACGACCGGCGCTTGCTCTGGCACCCCCATCCAACCTCCTTTTTCTCGATCTCAAGGGAAGTGACACGGAAATTAGCATCAGAGTCCGATTCAGAACTTAATATTACACAAGAACGCTCAAGACCATTTCATGCAACCTTCTGCACAGCGGGTGGTTGACAGAGTCACAACATACAAATCTCTTCGCCAACCGAAAATTATGGTGACACCGGAACACAGTTGAAGATAAGAAAGACAACCAAGCGAGCCGAAGCAACTCAGATTCAGTTCACTTTCGAACGGTCACAGCAGCGCCTGGATAGCATCTCTGGATGGCAGCCCCGAGATCCTCTTTCTCGCCCTGGACAGCCCACTCGACCGCCTTCTCCAGGGCAGCGCAACTCTCTTTCTCCAAAGGAGTGAAATGACCGGATCGAGGAAGCTCGACAACTTGACTGTTCGGAACAAGATAATCGGAGATTCCGACCAGACACAATTGCGGATCAAGTGCCAGATCGGCCTTACCCCACACAAAGGTCGAGCTAGCTTTCAGGACGCCCTTCGGACCTTCGTTGAACAGACCGGCGCCGGAACTGACTCGTCTATGCTTACCATGCTGGATGTTGTGCAGCTCAGCGATGGTCTCGGCAGACTTCTGCCAGCGTGCGAGGGCGGTGTTGTCCCGGTAGTAGGATGCCATGTGCATGAAATTCGAAAGCGTGCGTTCCTTGGAGATCGAAGCAGGGTATCCTTGACCGCCGGCAGTCTGAGTCTTGAGTTCCTCGATAGATGGGCCCATTGTACTCGCCATGCAGTCCGCAGCGTCCACAGGAGTATACTTGTCCGTCCCGTACGATTTCCTGTGAGTTAACTTGAGGAAAGAGTGGTTTCCGCCCGTACCAAGATACTGAACGAAAGAAACGGGCATCTTCATGGCGAAAATGTATCCCGAAAGACCCACTTGTCGGACCACAGGTTTCAGGGCTTTCAAAGCTTTGAGAATCGTTGCGCGAGACTGAATAGGGGAGCGTAGAGAGGTCTTGAGCATCATGAGGGACGAAGAAAGCAGTCGGCGAATATTGGAGGCAACGAGGCGGGTCTGTCGACTTGGTCAGACTTGATACAGCAGCAGTATCCGCGCAGGACAGCTTACCAGTGGGCCATTGCTAAGGATAAATCGATCGGCCAGCTCAGGAGCTTCGGACGCAAGACGCATGGAAAGAACACAACCCCAATCATGTCCCACGATGATGGTTCGCTTCTTGTTGGCCTCCGTTTCTCCATCGACGCCGTACTTAGATCTGACGGCCAAGATAAATCCGGTCAAGTTCTCGAGCACATCGGTAGCCGTGTATTCATCCAAGCCGTCACTGCCGCCATAGCCAGGCAAATCCACGGCAACGACCGTCGCTGACTGCTGAACGGCAGGGGAGCTCAGGAGATTACGCCAAATCGCCCAGCTATCAGGAAAACCATGGATGAAGATAACCAATGGCTTGTTGTCCGCCGTGGTCTCGGGCAGGTCATTGCAGACGTAGTGGAACTTGAACCCGTTACGTAAGGTGAGAATTTGATGGTGCAACCCGGACACGGTCTTCGAAAGGTTCCAGAGGCGATCGCGAGCTGCAATTGAAAAAGGAGGTCAGTTTTACCATGAATATGACAAGAATGCGACCATAGCAGCATTATCACATGCGTAAGGGGGGCAGTGGTTGCAACGTACCAAGCTGCAACTCCAAGATCTCCTTTTCATCGGGTTGTTTGAAGAAATATCCTTTTACCACCGCGGTGAATCCATAGGCAAGCAAAGTATAAAGCCCATAGGCGAAAAACACGGCCTGCTTCAGACCATTGAGGAGTGGGTTGGCCATGGGTGGCAGCAATAGGGGAGAAACCCTGCTTCAAAAGGATGAATTTTTCAGGCCGTGATCTGATACTGAAGGGGAGGAGAGAGGGAATATCAAACACACGAAAAATGAAAAGAGAGACAATCCGCCACCTCGGCTGGTTACGTCTTAGGTATTTATAGGTGAAAGCTCCATCTGCCCAGTGCTACTCGGAATTAGTGCAACCGTTTAGATTTGGAGCGGGCGCCGTGGGTTAAGCTCCGCTACCGAGCAGCCATTGGCTTCTCTGCCCGCCCTGTGGAGCCCAGCCATGTGAATGACGGAGTTGAGTGCCTCATCCTTCAGGCGGAGAGCACGTGCCATCTCGCCATCCCGTTTGGCTTCGGTCCGGTCCCAATTCGGTATCCAGCGGAGTTCTCATGCACTCATCCATATAAGATTCTTGTCGATCCTGCTGTTCTTCGGAAACCCCCACCGTGACTATATTTCTCGGATAATATCACCGTTGGGTTGTCGATACTAGTTCATATTGTCCCTGTGCGATGGGTACAACTAATTGTACGCCTACATATCAAACAGCATGCCACTTCAAGCATATGCATGAGAATACGTAGAATATCCGCAAGTCAACGTGCATCTCCAACTGTTGTTGTGGCAACAACAATGAGTTGTACTCCGTCCGCATGTTACACACAATGCTGCCACACAAATGCTGAATCGCATTGTTAAAAATAGCCAGATCTCAGAAGATGACGTAGAATTGAGAAAATTAAATAGAAGAAGCAGAACTCCAAACACCGTAAATGCAGCCAGACAATGTAAACTCCAATCCGCTAAAAACGATGCTTGCAGGTATCGACTCGGGGCGCACATAATGCAGAGATCACACAATCTTGCCCTGATGGAACCATCGCACATAAGTTCGTGTCACATATACAGTCAAGAAAAAGTTTAACAGGAAGTCTGTCTCTCGGGTCAGAGGATCAAAGAACGAATCCCAAGTTTTCTCGGTTATCGTCAACAAGACGTCCATATCTGTCATTCTAGATTAGAAAAACCGTTTAGTCTTCGCGAGAGATATTCGCTTACTCTAGTAATAACCTGAAGAGCCAGACCTCCATATCTTCATTGCGCAGGGCACTTTGGGCCCAATCGCGGCTCTGCTGGGCAATCCGCGGAGCTGCAATCTTGCCTTCTTCTTCGGCAGTAAAGTATCGCATGGTCTCCAAATACTCATCACCCGTCAAGCCTAGAGGCACGTAATGCACCCACGGCTTGACCCATTCGTCGTGCCATTCGCGGAAAACAGACACCTTGCAGACCAAGCTCTTGCTTTGCAAGAAGGCATAATACCGGCCGCTGAAGGCGTTGCCGTCAATGTCCACCAGATACTTGTAGGCCCAAGCGTCCTGTTGCTCGGCAGGTTCGGCCAGTCGAAAGTATTCTCGTTGAGCGGCGCAGTCAACGGAATCGCACTGTCCGATAGAAGTAAATGCAACGTCGAACAGGTCGCGGTAGGCATTGCGATCCACTTCGTTTGACTCCCAGCGATCGGCCTCATTCTTTCTGAGTACCTTCGCTTTGTTCAAGGCATTGATATGACCGACAAATAACTGTCGATGGTGTCGTCGCCAGCCGCCACCTCGAGAAAACCCGCCTGTTGTTGACCCTCTCCAGTACATTTGATCCTGTTTTTCTTCCCAGTTCATGTCGCGCGCTTCGATGTAAGGCACGTTGTTAGCCCAGTACCACGGGCTAGGATAAAGAATGTCTTGAAAACTCGAGATCTTGCTCTGCGAGAAAACCGGGAAAAGATCACGGACAACGTCAAAGGCATTTGCGCGCTCCAAAAACCCAAACTTGTTCCGGAGAGACGGCGATGTGCATACGTCGGAGAAAGCGGTGGTATTGTAGATATAACCAAGCTCGCCAACCGCATAAGCATCAACGACGTCGGGTGCATTTTCATCGAGCGAGCGAGCGGGACTGTCCACCGGACAGGAAGCACGAGAGCTGGTCCAAGTAGGTTGATGAGCAAAGCGATTGAATCGAGTTGTGCGGACTTCGTCGATCCGATCGCCCTTGTTCAGCTCGGCCGGTTTGGCTGACCACGCATTGACCGGCTTTTGATTCTGAAAAGCGCTCGGAATAGCATGGTCTTTGGCGATACTGACCAGCCTCTGTAGATCTTCGCTGGGAAGGATAACTCGCGGCTCATCGTGCGCATTAAACACCAAGTCCATGTCGGGCAGATGCTTGACAAAACTCTTCATCATGCCCGCGGTAGCATCTCTCTGCCATTTTTGCTCCTCGGTGCCACCCTCGACCAGAGTGACTTTTCCATCCCGAATGAGGATTCCCAGCATGGAATTATCGAACCCAAGAGCCTCGTGCGCGCGTTCGCGAATCTTCTTCGGCTCTAGAGCCCAGAATGGCAAGAGGGAATGATAGATCGTGTCGTACTCGTCAATAAGTTGGACGCCCCTTGCTTTAGCAAATTGGAACCACTTGTCGAAATGAGGCGGGGGGTTCATGCCGTAGCGACGACGGTACTCATTTACGGCCTCATTCAATGTTTTAGACTGGCGTGAGTGGAGCTGGTTGAATTGCTGATCGGCATTGGAAATCAGGCCAGACATCGGGTGTTCAGTATCAGGGATGTCTGGGCCATGACTCTCGGAATGTCGGGTGGGCCCTGGAGGGGAGGAAAGAGGGGCAGAGGAATGCGGAGGAGGAGAATAAGGAGGAGGTAGAGGGGAAGTGTTCAAGGAATATGAGGATCCATGTCCTCGAAGTAGAACCACCGAAAGACATGCCAGAATGGCAATCACCAACAAAGCCACCAGACGTTGAAGTCGCATTCTGCCATCGAAAGGCATCTACCCATGCATGAAGATGGATAATCAATCCTGTGGAGATAACCAACTAAAGATAAGGAGGAGAAGGAGAAGAGACAAGGAAGGGTGGAAGAAGGCGCTGACTGTGCAAGGAGTGAGCCTGAGGTTGATGGGTGTAGATACCTGGATACCTGAATCAACAAACAGATGCCAAGACCGGCGCCCTAACAACCGGGTCACCACGTCTCCACTTTCGACTTGATCTCGAGTCTCGGCTCTCAGATCTCGAAAATCTGAATCTAATGTCATTTTTATAGTAGTACTACCTATGTCCATGTACGATATTACTCATCTATCAATGGTCTCCCTCCGCGTGCCACCGCTGTCCAGGAATCTGCCCCCCATCTACCAATATATCCGTCCCCGTTATAAATGAAGCATCCTGGCTTGCAAGAAACCCAACAACCCCGGCGACGTCATTCACTGTGCCCACGCGACGAGCTCCCGATGCTTCGATCTGCGCTAGAATAGATTCCTGCAGATCGCCCTGCATTGCTCGCTCCGACATCGCCGTCGAGATAACGCCCGGACTGACTGGATTGATCCGGCCTCCTCTCTGGCCCCAATCGTAGCAGGCAGCCTGTACACGGAGGATGTTGCCGCGTTTCGATATGCCATACGCAGACATCGTGTCGCTCGAGCTCAGATCGAGCTCAGCGCGCTGAAGAAGCCGGTCTCTCGGTGCTTTGGCCAAGTGTTGCTCCAAGGCGGAGGACAGCGTGTTGTATTGAGCTGCCATGCTTGCGATTCAGATCATACTGGTACCAGGAGAAGCTACCGCGAGGAAAGAATCGATCACATTGGCGCTTCCGATCAAGTTGATCTTGTATATCTGGGAAGCAGTGTTATTCACCGGAGACACTCCAGCCGTGTGGACGATGACTTCGATACTTCCACGGCTAAAGGCGTGTTGCGCAAATTTCTGCACGGCGTCGGCGTCGCTGATGTCTAGGATATGGCCCTCCGGCGAGAAACCTTCTTTCCGGAGGCTTTCTAAGGCCGAATCTAACTGTGGTTTCGAGAAGTCCGCAAGAAGCACTTGTCTGCTACCTCCGAGGCGACGCGCAATGGCAACTCCCATATCGCCAGACCCGACAATGACGAGCACGGGGCGGCTTGTGGGCAGAGTTGGGAACATAGCTGCGGTCGATTAAGTCGTTTTCTTTTTATAGATATTGAACTCTATGATGTTCGACGATTGTGGTTCTCGTTAATACAGCGTTTATTTGGAACATATTTATTTCGATTACAACCAGAAGTTTCAAACGGTCGGGCTTCGAAGGTCTGAACATGCGAAGAACACTTGGGTACTGTTACATGCAGATATCCGGCGATTAGCTTAGATAAGTCTTCATTTACGTATTCGAATCTGCAGCTAAACGTTGCCAAATAACAGCGGGGTGAAGGACCGAGCGCATAGTCTCTATACGGAAAGTAAATGCGAACTGGTTCTAGTCCCCAAATATTTCAAATCCGCCTTCCATAGCCAACCAACAATGCCAAATCCCAGTTCCTATCGTTTCACAGTCCAGCCACATGCAAAATTGATTCCAAACCCCAGCACAGCCTCTAAAACAAACAGCTGGGCCTGAGGAACGTGAAAGTAAGCCGCAAAACACAAAGCCCCTACCAAAAAAAGGTGCGTGATGTAGAAAGCCTGTCGTTTGGTTTTGATCGGGGCAGTAGTCCAGGACCACATGCCACGAGAGGCACTCAAAGGTCGTGCGAAACCCATCAGTAATATCGCCATGGTGATTCCACCAAGGCCCCATTGAACATCGGCGTCTTGGATGCGTTTCTCTAGTAGCGAGCTAAAGTTCGGATGACTGGACTGTATGAAGAATGAGAGATACAAGATGGCATGTCCGGCAAGTAACGGCGACAGGACCAATCGGCCCAGGAGCCGATGATAGGGAGTTAGAAACGGCTGTGGAATAGCTGTCAACACTGACAGAGGCGATGGTGCTCCTGGTTTCGAAGGAGCGATATATAGAGCAGGAGACATGAGCACTTGGAAGGGGAGCTGCGAGAGGCCAACATGGCCTAAAGCTTTGGTGAGATGCAGGTAATCTGTTCATGCAATTAGCTGGGTTTCCAGACCGAATTCGATGCAGGTGAACAAAGGTACTTACCATCCCCTGTGTTCCAGATTGAAAGACTCACTAGCCATGCTAGCCAGAGGAGAGAGAAGATATATTGTTTTCGTGTTTCGGTCCAGCCCGGAAAGAGCGGAGAATCCAACCATGATTTTGGCTTACGAGCGCGTCTGTTGTTGGGTTTATCTGCGCTCTTTGTACTTCCAGAGTAAATATGATATAGTCGAATGATGGCAATGACTAGCAGCACGGAGCCTTGAGCATAATATCCGCGAATGGTTAGAAGCTCCCGACGCTGTTGCTTCTCGGCTGGTGAGACCGTCACGAAGTGCCAAGGCCACGTGAGTGACATCGCAGCGGAATATGAAGGGGATTCTAAAATGGCCAAAAAGAAAAATGAGAGATAGATAGTAGACTAGTGTAACAGAAACAGGTGAAGATGTGCCGTAGGCGATAAGAGTGACGCGCATGAAGAAGGGCTGAGCTGTGATGGCGGCAAGATCTACAAGTGGCCCATTCCGACGGGGAGAGCCTGACTAACCCTCAGCCTGCGACTGGTCAATAATAACTGTGCAAGAAAGGGTGTCCCAGGCTACCTTTTTTCTGCGCTCTATACACGTGAACCAAGCTCTAACATAAGAACATCACCATTGGATTTTCATAGGATTATTTGATAGTGGACCAAAAAGACTCTACATTGCATGCGCCATGAAGCATTTCATCCCAGTCAGGTGACCCGACCATTTCTAAGCTGACCAATCGTCATTTCCCCCCAAAGGCAGTGTGAGTATACGATTTTCATTTCCCACTCGTAAAAAAGTGTTCTCTAACACGCGTAGGCAGGCATACGAGACCTACGCCAAGTTGCGGCATTCGTTCACGGCGAAGTCTGCATCACCTCCTCGTGGCCGCCTGCGGCAGTCGTTGCAAAGTACCGAACGTCAACATCTTCGTCCTGTTGCAGTTTCTCTAAGCTCGGGAGAACCCGCTGCTGGATGAGGTCCTGGCTGCGTGGCGATTGAGTTGCGGTTTTGCCCGACTTCTCCAGGTCCGTCAAGGTGCCCTCCGCCGGGAGGCGGCGCATTGTGTCAATCAATACTGCGTAAGACTTGGCAACGTTGAAGCGGATGTTCGGAATCTCATCGGCCACAAGTCTGTCCATGATGGGGAGTATCGAGTTTTCAATGATGTCCAGGGAGACAACGGGCGCAAGGGTCTAGATGAACAGGTTAATACGGCTTTTTCCAGGAAAGACGAAAGGCAAACATACCGAGATAGCGAAGCACGTCGTCATTCTGTACAGGTAGTTGGGGTGCTGTCCCATCGCCATGACCTTAGGGATAATGGACCCCTTAGCCCAATCAACGCCGAATACTTCCGTGAGCTTCCGCAAATTTTGCGTAGCGGCCTCACGGATGGAGAAAACGGTGTCACCAAGCCAGCCCATGCAGAGGTCGCTGAGCTGTTCGTCGAAGAACTTGACTCCCAGCTGGCTGGCAAGAAGAGGGATATACTCAATGATCGCGAGGCGAACTCGCCATTGCTTGTCTTCGGCCAGTTGGACGATGGCGGGGAGAAGCGACTGAGAGAGGAGTTCAATGCCGATGACTGTACAAGGTTAGGCTATGCGCATTTAAGATGATTTATCTACCGGGATGCAGTGCTTACCATTGTTGACCAGCTCCAACTTAGAGATGATGTGCAGGCGGACATCAGGGAATTCATCCTTGAGCATCTGGAGGAACATCGGAAGAAGATGGGCAATCGTCCTGTACACAAATGAAATGGTTAGCGCCTTGATTCAGTCGACTGTAGGAGATAGATGTGCTTACTCGTCCTTGCCAAGCAGTGGCGCAAGGCCACTGATTTGGGTACCCAAAGCCGCACGCACGTGTTGAGATGGGTCCGAAACAAGATCTTCCACACTGGTCATGATTTCGTTGAGAAGCGTTTCCCGGTCAATGAGACTGCAGAATCCTGTTGCAACATTAGCCTTGAGTCATATCCGGAAAGAAGATATAAGACCTACCTGGGATCTGGCCCGCAATCGCAGTACGGACTTCAGCTTCGGTATCCTTCAGAAGCTTAACGAAGGAGGGCACCATATCGCGGGTCACAACCTCCTCGTGCACAGCTTTAGCGATCTGGAAGACAGCGTTAGAAGGGCGTTGATCACGGATATTTCAGAACAACACTTGGCAAACCGACCTTCTCGTATCTATCGGCAACCATGTATCTAACCCTCCAGCTCTTATCCTCGAAGAGGCTTCGCAAAGACGTCAACAAGACACCGTGGCTGGGCTGTTGCTCCTTGGGGATCTCCTCGGCGATCGCAATGAGAATATCGACCGTGAGCAGACGCACGCTATCCTGGTCGTCGTTGGCCAGATATTGGAACAGGGGTATCATTTCCTCGATCACGACTTGAGTGTTCAATTCCTGAACGAACTTGGCGAGGTTGTTTGCTGCCTGCCGTCTCACCATGGGCGTTTCGTCGTGTACGAGACCTCCGAAATATTGGCGGAGACTTTGCTGCAGCGGCTGGGGAGCCTTGCTGTATGGAGCACAGTAGAGACCGGTAGCGGAGACTTTCGAGGTGAACCAATCGGCTTTTGACAGTCGTAGAACCATGGGGACGAAGTAGTCTTCGATTTGCTTTTGGGACAGTTGTTCGCCGATCTTGTTAAGGGATTCCACGGCCTATGAAACTGTCATTAAGTCTGTTCCCTCAGCATCGATCATCTCACCTACCTTCTCTCTAACCAAGGGTTCCTCAATGGCGGCCAAGTTCTCCAGAGGAGAAAGGAGAACGTGTCCAAATTCCGAACCACCGACATACTCTGTGAAGTTACCCAGCTCTTCGCTCAGTGCGGTCAAAACTTCATCCTCATCCTCGACGGAATCTAGGAACGTAAGGGTTAGGCGGGCGATGTCACTGGAGAGGCAACGGCGGCAACTGACCATCAAGAAATGGGATGAGTTCCTCGCGAGTCCGCTCGGGCCCCAAGGCCAGAGCGATCGTGGACAGACGATGGATGGCATTGAGACGGAGGAGGACGTCGTCATGCTAGAAAGAGGCGATCGTCAGAACCTATTACGTCGACGACCACGGGGAGTCACGAGGGACACCGCACCTTCAACTCGTCGATAAGAACAGCGATAGGGTAGAGCTCGTCGTTTTCACCCTGACCCTCCATAGCGAATGTGATGGATTATATGCTTAATATGTGCTCGGAAGGAGGAAAAATGCGAGAGGCGAGGATGTGACCGGTCCCAGTCCTCACTCAGGCAGCTAATTATTATTGCTTTTAGACCAGGTCTCACGCGGAACCCGGAGAGAAGACTCGGAGGTAATCTAGAACGGAGGGGCAGGGACCAAGAAAGGAATAGGAAAGACCAAGTTTAGCACCTGCTCGGATGCGGATTAGCCTGTGTAGTCGAGGGAGGCGTGGTGGTATAGGAAGGGATAAAGAGCGGGTGCTGCCAGAGACCCCCCGGAGCGAGGTTTCGTGGGGTTTGGGCCGCCGCAGGACGACAAGTGAGCAACAACAGAGCAGTAACAGCAGCAGCAGCATACCTCGACAATTGGATTGGGGCCAAACTAGCGATGGTCCAATATTTTGGGCAGCAGAAATAAAGGGGGAGGGGTGAATTAAAAAGGGATCCGAGGCGGAGAGGGAGAGGGGGGGGGGAGCAATCTGATAAAAAAGAGGACTTAACAGGGTAGGATTGAATCTTGCGAAGGAGAGAAGAGATGACGGTCTGCCTTTCCTGAGGTGTGGCTGAAGACTGGGAAAGTGACCGTACGGAAATGGTATGGTAATCCCGTTCTTTTGGAGGGGTGTCTGTGGCGGTGCATCTGCTGTGGCTGGTCTGCCCTCCGAGAAGGGTCAAGCCCCAAGTAGCAAAAGTGCGACTTTATGACTCCGACTCTCTGCCAGCGCAACGCCGCAATTCCCTACCCCACTTCGTTCTGGTTGGATTCCTGTCTGTTCTCCGGTTGAATCGTGCAGTGCCGATTCTCCTGGTGCAAGGGTACTTCCTGTCGCCTCTTCTCTGACCTTGCCTATCTTCCCCTCTGCGCATCGAAGAAACCCCTCCATCATGCCCACTATCTCGGTCGACAAGGCCGCGCTCTTCAAGGAGCTCGGACGAGAGTGCGCAATCCCTTCAAACTTTGGCTCGGAATCTGGTCGCTGATCATCTGGCCTGTAGTTATACCACCGAAGAGTTCGATGAGTTGTGTTTCGAGTTCGGTGTGTTTGTTGAATTGATCGTTTTTGCGGGGTTGGTGCTAACGTTGCTCGATAGGTATCGAACTTGACGAAGATGTACTTAATCCCTCCCCCCCCCCCCCCTCTATATACACGCCTTCCTAATCACCGAGAACCAATAGACCACAGATCAGGACCGACCAATCGTCGATGGAAAGCAGGTCCCGCCTGAGTTGAAGATCGAGATCCCGGCCAACCGGTACGCCCCCTCCGATGCCCACAGAGGCTGATAACGCAAAGCGCATGGAACTGAGTGGTTTGGCAGATATGACTTGCTGTGTTTCGAGGGAATCGCCCTTATGCTCAACATCTTCTTGGGCAGACAGCCTCTCCCCAACTACCGGCTCACCCAGCCGGCCAGTGGAGAGCTGGAGAAAATCATTGTGAAGGAGGACGTAAGTGTCGCACCCCGAAGCCTCCCTGCGAACCAATCTAAACTGAGCATTTGCGCATAGACCATGAAAGTCCGACCGTTGGTTTCCGGTGCCATCCTCCGCAACATCAAGTTCGACAAGGCTCGTTATGAATCTTTCATTGCTTTGCAGGACAAGCTGCACCAGAATCTTGCTAGACAGAGAACGCTTGTGTCCATCGGTACTCACGACCTGGACACGATAAAGGGACCTTTCACCTATGAAGCCCTGCCGCCGAAGGACATCAAATTCACCCCTCTGAACCAGACCAAGGAGTTGGATGGGGAGGAACTGATGGCTTTCTACGAGGTATGACTCGCACATACAGTAACCCACAGGCGTGGATGCTTACAATCATGACAGAAAGACAGACACTTGGGCAAATACCTCCACATTATCCGAGACTCGCCTGTCTACCCGGTGATCTTTGATTCCAACCGGACCGTTTGCTCGCTGCCGCCCATCATCAACGGTGACCACTCGAAGATTTCGCTGGACACGAAGAATGTCTTCATTGAGATCACGGCCCTTGATAAGACTAAGGTGGAGATTGTTAACAAAATTATGGTTGCGATGTTCTCCCAGTACACGACGGAACCCTTCACGTATGAAATCTGAACTCTCCGTGTTCCGTGACTCAGAAAATGAGACATGCTAATATGTTAATCAATAGCATCGAACCCGTCCAGATTGTGTCCGACCACAACAACGCGACCAGAATTACCCCGGACATTGCACCCCGCACGACCCAGGCGGAGGTTTCCTATATCAACCAGTGCTGCGGTCTGGAGCTATCTCCCGAGGAGATCTGCAACCTGCTGAAGAAGATGGCCTATGATGCCAGGCCGTCCAAGACCTCCCCTGACCTTGTCGATGTGGACATTCCCCCAACCCGTGCCGATGTACTCCACCAGGCAGACATTATGGAGGATGTTGCCATTGCATACGGATTCAACAACCTTCCCCGTTCTTTCCCTAGCAAATCCGGCACTATTGCCCAACCTCTACCGATTAACAAGCTGTCCGATATCGTCCGGATGGAAGCGGCCATGGCAGGATGGTCCGAAGTCTTGCCTTTGATCCTGTGCTCTCACGACGAGAACTTTGCCTGGCTCAACCGCAAGGACGACGGCAACACTGCCGTGAAGCTTGCCAACCCTAAGACCTTGGAGTTCCAGGTCGTGCGTACCAGCCTTCTTCCCGGTCTGCTGAAGACGATCCGTGAGAACAAGCATCACTCCGCGCCCATGAAGATCTTCGAAGTCAGCGACGTCGCCTTCAAAGATCTGTCCCTGGAGCGTAAGAGCCGAAACGAGCGTCATTTCGCCGCGGCGTGGTACGGCAAGACCAGTGGATTCGAGGTCGTCCACGGCCTGCTGGACCGCATCATGGCCATGCTCAAGAGCGCCTTCATTACCGGCGAGGAAGGTCTTGAGAACCCCGCCATGAACGACTCCCAGTACTGGATCGAAGAACTTGACGGTGAGCCCCCAAGATGGCCGCACACTTTGCACAAAGATAATTTACTAACGCGTTTCGGATTCTACAGAGCCCACTTACTTCCCCGGTCACTCCGCCTCCGTGCACGTGCGCATCGCGGGCAAGGACCACGTGATCGGTGCCTTTGGTATCCTGCACCCTACAGTGTTGGAGAAGTACGAGCTGAAATACCCCGTCAGCACGCTGGAGATCAACATTGAAGCATTCCTATGAGCGAAAGGGTAGACGAAAAGCGCCTTAGACATTAAAGTGTAGAGCATAGATGTGCTTGACCACTTGACATATACGCTTAGAACGCCGGTGTTACGACCAAGAAAAATAGCTTCTTTTTAGTTTGAAACAAAGTCAAAAAAAAAAAAAAAAGATTACAGTTGATATGTACTGCGTAGTAGACTTGAACCCGGGGTAAAGCTCTGACGTCAAAGGGAATTAATACGAGATTGAAGAGTATGCATAGGGCCGGTCAAAAAGGCAGAAAAAAGAAACTACGCCATGTGCGAGATGGAGTGTTTAAGATGTTTTTCCGTGATATTTTGCTTTTATGTTGATTCCAGAGATCTGGAGTCCACCATACGCCAATGGAGGGGAAAAGTATAAGAAAAAAAAAATATGAACCGTAAAAAATCTTTTTTGTTTTGTTCTTTTGGAGAAGCCCCGTAAATTTTCGTTTCGGACATCAATCTTTTTGGGTTTCATCCTACCCAGATCTTTCACTAGGATAAACATTCTTTTCTCTTCATCTCTTCTTTTTCAAAAACAGATTCGTAGAATGGGAGACGCCTTCCGCAGCAGAGGTTGGAGATGCGGCGAGAGGGAGAACATTGGAAGATCATGTAGTTGTTTATTTGCGTCAGGTAAAGAAACAAGGTAGGACGACAGGAACGAAGAAAAAAGAGCAGGGCCTAAGAAAAGAAACCAGATTACTCCTGCGCAAAAGCCTCCGCGCCGGCACCTTCCTGACCCTCCGTGGCCTGCTGCTCGGCCAGGCGCTGCTGCTCGGCGAGCTGCTGAGCGGCCAGAGCCTTGGCACCGTAGTCCTGGCTCATGGGCTGGAGGATGGGCTGCTCCTCCTTGGGCTCGATGATGGTGACGGAGTCGGGGAGAGTCTTCTGGGGGCCGGCCTTGCCCTCGGGGTCGGAGCCACGCATGATCTTAACCTTGATACCAAGGACACCCTGGCGGAGGAGAACGTGGCGAGTGGCGGAGTCGATGAATTCCTTAGCGGGCTGACCGGAGTGGATCATGAATCCGTCCTAGAGAGAGAAAGATTGCAGGTCAGTTATCTGGTTCACGCATTGTCGAGAAAACCGTGTGCTGAAATCGTCTCCAAAAAGTATATCCCAGATCTTCCCCATTCATACTCTCTGAAAGATATATCCTTCCAACACGATTCAGACTAGATTCCTTTCGGGATTCAAACGTACAGTGAACTTCATGGACTTGGCACGGGCAGCACGGAGCTTTCCGGAAACGACAACCTCGCAACCCTTGGCACCGCTCTCCATGATGAAACGGAGAACACCGTAGCAAGCACGACGGACGGCCAGACCGTTGAGGAGCTTGTAGCGGAGGGACTCGCACTGAGCGACGGCGGAGAGACCGCGGTTCTGGACCTTCGCGGCATAGAGGGAGACGGAGTTCTCGGGGAACTTGAAGCGCTTCTGGATGAGAGAGGTCAACTCACGGATGCGGCGACCCTGCTCTCCAAGAACCTCCTGGGTGTGGGTGGCACGGATGACTGTGAAGAAAAGAACACCCGTTAGCATTCAAAATTGATCCATTTCATCTTGTTGTTTCCCATGTCCGATCCATTCCTTCCGCCTATGCGCTGCTTTCGTTTTGTTTGATTTTTTCATGTTCTGTTCCTTCTCCTGTTTTTCCTCATCCAATAACTTCTTCCCCGGAATCATCCACACTGGGCACGAAACAAATAATAAGGGTGTAGGATCGAGCGACGTACTGATGTCGGTGACGGTGGGAGTGACACGGACTTCGACACCCGAGTAGCCCTCCTCAGCCAGCTCGCGCTGGAAGAACTCGTTCAACTCGGCATAGAAGACACCGTCGGCGACGAACTTGCGGCGCTTCGAAATAGCTCCCTGGACAGCAGCCATGATTTCGTTTCTGCGGTTGGATTGGGTTGTCGAAGAAACGGCCGAGGACGCGGTTGTGGCGGAGCTCCAAAGTTGGGAAGTCGTTCGAGGGCGAAATGGTCGGCAATCGTCGAGATCAGTTTTGAGAATCCGCGTTAGTGGGGGATTTTTTGGCCGGTAGGGCTTAGGGTTTAGGGTTCTACACCGCCTGCTATTTCGGGATGCTTCGGGGGTGCTCGCTGGGGTGCCTGATCCGTCGGGCACCCAGCTATGTCATCGGATACGCTTGGGCCACCTCTTAAGAATAGCTGCATCTCTACTCCGTACACCGTATGTACATCAACATCTCACAATTCGAGATTGGCTTTGGTCACATCATGAAAAAACGCAAAGTCAACAGCACTTCATAGCCATGCACACTCGTCACAGTTCTAGACATGTTCTAGGCCAGTCCAGTGGTGGCCGATCATTACCATAGATACATCGAATCGTTAAAAGTCACACCCAAAGTTTTTGAACTTGAACAATTGGGACTCTCATTGCATCTCAACTTCCATCTGACTGATGGCTTTGGAAGCTTGGCCATTTTCCTTGTTCTTCGAGAAGGACAAGTCAGACACTCCCAGGGACACGTCATCCATCTTGGCTGCGACAGCCTTAGGGGACTCTCGGTCATTTGCTGCGTTTCCAACCGGACTGTGAAACGATTCAACCCCGGTCAAGACCGGTGTCCTGGCGCGGGACGTATCGCGGCTGATTGGCGCAGTAGCACTGGCCGAGCGAACGCCATTCATTTCGGCATCTGTTCGGCCAAATGCCTCGCTCCACCATTTGACTTCATTCAATCGAGGGAAGATTAGACGCTCTTTGCCGCGCTTATGGTCGTCGATGACAGAATCATACTGCGGGTTGAGAAACTGTTCCCTCCGAGCGAGGAAGTAATCCCACACGCTCCGAGTCCGCTCTTTTGCCTTCCAGTCCACGCGCTCTCTTTCGCTGTTGAACAGGAAAGTGCCAAATTGGCAGGAGTAGAGGTGATAGAGTAGCCGTCGCAAAAACCGTTCATTAAACTCGAATCGTGTAGGATACTGATGTAAGAGCTGATAGGTTGCATCCAAGAATTGATGGAAAACGGGGCTTGTCTCCTTCACCTTCGTTACTTCTTTCTCCGGACCGGCTGATCTTGGCGCCGGGCTGGGGTTCTTCAGGCCGGGTTTATCAGAGTCATAGCTTTGCATCTCTCCCTCCGAGTCAGGGAGAGAATCACGGCTTGTATTGTCTCGGTTGAAGAAGCCTTTGGCGCTCAGGAATGCGTTTTCAATAGCCTTACCGGCCCCTCCGGAATCGCCAAACCCACGGTTGGAGTCGCCCCCAATCCTTTCATTCTCGATTTGAAACCATTTGTCACTATTCAGGTGACCAGATCGATGTCGGAACATGTGCCCAAAAGACAGCCAGTCTTTTTCCACCAGTACCATAAAACCTTCCATGGTCCGATAATAAGGGTCAAGGCACACTTGACTTAGGGCACTCAGTTGACTTGTTCGGTCCCATCCATCGGAGCAGTGAATCAAAACATGCGAGTGCTGAAGTCCAACCTGACGAGCTATCAAGCCAGCGCCGTCTAAAATTCCAGAGATATGCTTCAGCCATCCGCTGCGTGCAAGGAGGTCTTTATTTGGCCCCAAAGGCGTAACGTCGGACTCTTTTAGCGCATCGATCACCTTGTTCAAAGAGTCCCTCATGACATGAATATTGTCAATCCCGAGGTACGCTTTCGTCGCGAACTTATAGTTGTCCATATTTTCAGAGCCAAGGCCCACGGCTTGCATGGCAAACGCGTTGACAGTCGGCCGCGCGTCGACAATCAAGTTATGCTGCTGAGCCCCATATACATGGGGCTTCTGCTCCGTGTCACCTTGGAACGCCAACATCTCTTCTTCCAGCTCCTCGGCGTTAGTTAAGGTAATCCCCACCTGATTACTTGATATGTCACCTTGCGTCGAACTGGACGATTCGCTTTCCAGCTGCGCAGGAGTAATGCCGGCCAGTGGCCGTTCTGAGCGGGAAGTTGAGAAAATCGCGGCTAATAATTTCTCATCTTGAATGGAACGGTTCTGACGCACACCCACCAGGGGCTGCGAACTTCGGGTAATCGAGCAATTGTTAATAGGGTGAAGATATGTCAGGACAGGAACCCTTGCTCTCGAACGATAGCGTCCTGCATAATTGAGCGTGTTGTCAGAAATGGCGGAGGGGATCGGGAAAATCGCAGGATATGTCGGAGAGAACTGGATTTGCAGTCAGCAGGATGCCACCATTGGAGGCCACAGCAAGAAGGTCTTACCCCGTAGTCCGTATTTATCTGAGATATACGCCATCCATGGCCTTCCTGGTCCACACCTTGCCTGGACCACTCTTTACGTGGGTTGTACAGCTCCCAACCGTTGAGCTCACGCTCCGGGGGAGGCGGCTGGTAGGTAAACGCATAGAGCTTATCGATCCGGCCCACTTTGCATGTCCATCCCTTGATGCATTCGTATACATCACGCGCCTTGGTTTCACTGGCGAAATAGAAGCACACGAACGCAAAATCACGACACCGCAGACGGATTGAAGAAGGCTGGCGGGAAGCCGCGGGAGTTGGACGATAGGTGCAGAAAGAAATTATTGGATAGGTTATCCAAAGCTCTTTCGGCCTTGTGGGCGTATCCTGAGTTTGCACGTTGTTGGGAGTCGGGGGAAGGTGGGAGAAGATAATGTGGTGAGGGGTGAGGTGAAGGTTGCCAACGACTTGTTCACCACGACGCGCCAAGGTCACATCGTCAACCTTTGGGAAATCAAAGGACACATGTTAGCATATTGTTACTTTCAGAAACATCGAGGAGGCAGCATACCTTGGCGACCCGTGTTCTCTCCATGCCTTTGCTATTAATTGATCCGCCTCACCTTCATGGCTAACCCTTCATTGAGAGCAGATTGGAGGCAATCCTGTACAGTAGGAAAGCTAGTAATGTAAGATAACGTGTGCAATATGTGCTCAATATTGACAAAACAAACGCATAAGGGTCAGAAACCAAAGAGAAAGACGGAGTTTAGGGCGGGTTCGGTGGAAGCTGGAGGGAGGAATTCCGGGGACAAAACCGGCGGGCAGCACGGGACCGGTCAGATGCGGAGCCCCTCGCTAACCAAACCAACTCGTCTACGTCAAGGTCCAGTGATACTCCCTCCTTCACTCTTTCCCTCCCTCCACCTCTTCGGACTTACATCGACCAATTGTCCTGTCTTACACAAGTGGTACATCTGCAGGCAGTATAATCCAGGAGAACCCTCTTGATAGTAGTATTTTGGTCATGTTTCCTGGCTTCGTAGTCAGGTTGTTCTATACTACATTCTGACATTCGACTTGTTGCAACGTCTGAGTGCTCTGCCTATTGCCAATAACTGATCGTTTGCTCCCTTATCTCAGCATCTGCTATTAAATCTGTCTGCCAGAAATATTCCACTGTATCTCCATTTCATGCCCAACGACACATGTCCAATGCGCATTAGCGCATGCGACGGCAGCCACTACTAACAAACTTCCTTCAATCCTTGTACAACCATGCTTGATTCAGGCCTATCACCACCCACTGTAGACGATATCTTCCGATATCGCTATCAACATGGGACAAATCTAGGATCTGTCTTCATGCATGGCCCGTGGCTAGACAACAGCGTGTTTGAAAATGACCCAGACGGCTCAAGGGAACTCGAAGCACTGAAAAGGTTGAACCCCAACCAGCAATGCCGTCTCCAGTCTTTTGATTACCTTCAAAGATACGTGCTGATCTAACGAGATATCTCAGTTCACTTCACGAGAAAGGACTCAAGCAAACCACGTCTACATGGCAAGCTCACTGGCTTTCTGCTTTAACCGGGCAGGACTTGACATGGCTCAGAGATGTCGCCAAATGCAATTCGATTCGTCTACCTATTGGATTTTACACTCTTGGGCCAGCCTTTTGTCTAGGCACCGGTTTTGAAGGAGAGCCATCTCAGGTGTATACAAGCTGTTGGAATACACTTAAGCACTTGATACTGAAATGTCAACTTTACGGCATTGGAGTCTTGATTGACCTTAAAAATATCCCGGGTGGCCAACTTTGTTCTCAGGATGATAGCAGCGAAACGGTAAATGTTTGCGCCAGCATTCACAATCGGATATTGGTCAGGGACTGCCTCGCTTTCATCGCCCAGGAGGTCACATTCCATGCCCTATGTGGAGTTATTGGGGTGCAAATTTCCAGTGACTCAGACTGGAGAACCTGGGGCCATGAGTGGTATGACGAAGTTCTAGAGATCACCAGTTCAATCAATCCATCTTTGCCCATATATGTCAACGATGGCCAGAACCTGCCCGCAGCCCTTGATTATGCAATATTGCGAAACAGGCTTCCAGCCCCGTTGAATCGGAGCCCCATTGTTGTGGAGTCACACAGGCACCATATTACTGAATCGGACCAATCTCAAGAACCAGAAAACATCATCGAGAACGTCGCCAGGGAGCTGACAGAACTGGCAGTCCATCATGGCAAGGTTGTATCCCAAGGGACTGCCGTAGATGTCTACATTGGAGAGTACAGCTGCCACATGAACGATGGGACTTGGAAACACATGGACACATTAGAACGAGATGTATTAACGACGAGCTTCGGCCAGGAGCAAACCAAACAATGGGCCTCCAAGACCAGTGGATCTGCTTTCTACCGCTTCAAATCGAGCGGAGCCTGCGGCGTGGAGCGTGATTTTGAACAACAAGTCAAGAATGGCTCGATCCCTGCACCAGCATGGCTTACGGTACCTCGAGACCAAGTCTCTGCCAAAGTCGAACAGGCAAAGTCCCAAAGGCCTCAGCTGCAAAACAAATTCCTTTCACAGACTTCAGGATCCATGAGCCCTCATGGCCGCCGCCGCTTCTCCCTCGGCTGGGACCTTGGTTTTAATGATGCGCTGTGCTTTTTCGCCGCGATGTCTCGAGATGTCATCCCTGGCCACAGGGACGGGGGAGACAAAATCGGTGCTCTGGACCTATGGGTTCGGAAGCGTGTAATTGAAGCGACTTGCTTAGGCGAGGACCTCGACGTTGAATGGGAGAATGGCTTCCGAACCGGAGTTGACGATTTTTACAACGCAGTTGCAGTCGCCATTTGAATTTCATGACAGGAATATGGTATCTCGCAACATCTAGTTTTAAGCTGGTCGACTATTTAATGTTGAGTTGGTCCCTTTCTTGCTCGAATTCTCTAGTCCAAATCCTCTTGTGTACGGAGTAATTTGGCGGCACATGAGGAGCTCAAAACACCGTCGAGGTATATTTCTCTGCTTGACTGCTGGTGATGAACTTATCTTTCTATGTTAGGTACGCAGATGCCATCAACAGCTATAATCTTAAAAATTCAGTGATATGACATTTCGAAGATCTCCATTTGTTCTAGACAAGAATAGCCATTAAACGGGGGGGATTGTTCTATATTCTATATACATTGTTTAAAGATGGTTAATTATAACATGAGCCACAGATCATTAAAGGCTCTCAGTTGACGATTTCTAATATACATGACTATGACATTGGTGTCGCACGCCAGGCCTTGTCAACATCAAAAGCCAACGCACAAGCAGCCTTATAAAAGGAACTGAAATCCCTAGCTTTCATCGAATCTCCCACCTCATGGTAGGCAGAAACAGACGAGTCCTTGGCTAACTTCATGTCCAGGAAACAGTCCGTGTTCCGGTGGGCATAATACGGGCCGCTTTCGAAATAGGAGTAGTTGAGCAAATGGCCCTGGTAGAGGTAACGATGGATGCTCGTGGATTGAATGCTGTTCACGGGCAGGAACATGTATTCGCCCACAGATTCGCCGCTGGGGTCCGTATTTTCGCTGACATTGGACAAGGCGTCGTTGGGAAGCGAAAGGTCTATGAAGGCGGGAAGCGGTCTGTCCTCCCGGTTGGTTCTAGCCTTGAGAAAGACATCCTCTAGGGTCTGCTGAAGGTTAAGAAGGAAAGGGGTTATTTGAGCTCCTTCCAGGAGGTCGCGGGTTAGCTTCCGCGTGAATCGGAGATCCAGCCCGTTCTCCGGAAGCAAGTAATCCACGGTGGACTTGGATAGAATCGTTTTGGCATTCTGCAAGCGCACATTGACGGTCGGGTTCGCATCATCACCATGTACCACTCCCACTGTGAATTCAACGTCAAGGGCCGGGAATACGTTTGCGTGTCTCCAAGACGGGACGAGTTGAATGCGGTGATGTCGTGTGGAGGTAGGCAAAAGAGGGGTCAGGCGACGAAGAATGGATGCCACTTGAGGAATATCGGTGGTAAAAGTCCGGGGAACAGACAGTTTGCCGAGTTGATTGGCACTGATAGTCTCGTTCACGAGGGACGGCTTGCGCTGGAAAAGACATCTGCCAACGGCCGCTGAAACTGACTCGTGCACTCTGACGTCATTTTCGCAATCTATGTTGGGGCTGGATTTCTGTCGGAGCAGTTTCAGAAGCTCGTCGGGAAGGCGTGTTTCGTGGTTGTCGAAAAGGGGCGTTTTGAGATGTTTGGCCTTAGCTGATTGAGCTGGTGGAACAGCCCACCGAAGCCATGGCTTTTCCCGGTTCCACCAAATGGTGCTGTCCTCAGGGCTGAAATCATGGTATGACATAGACTCAGAGGCAGAGACATACGTGCCAAATGGTGTTTGAGGAGCAGTTGTATCATGTATCGCTAGGTTGAGTGTTCTCCTAGCATCGTCTGCACCCTGTTTGTTTTCGGCCAAGTAAAACAATTTGCTTGGTTTCGAGGCATGTTGCTCAAACGCCACGCCGTAAGTCGTGCTGATCCATGACAGGAATTCTGGCTTGAGGATTCGATCGATAGCTTTGGCTCTAGGATCATCTTGTGAGTATAATTGAATATCTTGCTCTCGTATCCTGGTTGTAGCATCGTGTACTACATCACGAAGAGCTTCGCATGCTTTTTGGCTTCCGGTTATCCGAATCAGACCAATAGAATTTGTCAGGTCAACTTGAACATCGTGGAGGCTGGCTAGCACCTCGAATGAGAAGTTGGTAGATCGAACGAGGAGTGATAACAAAGGTGGCGAGAGCTGGTAATCCAGTTGACCAGGTTCGCCAACAATGCCGAGTTTCCAGCAATCTCTGAGAATCGTTTCGGCTAGAATATCCTTTGTGGTCACATCCTCTTGTGATTTCGTAACTCTAACGCCATTGCGCACATCAGCTGTGTCAAGGAATGTCGAGATTCCCGGCCTCCATTCAGAATCATGCCCCAGCGCCTTCCCATCCTCCTCCTTCTCTAGTAACTCAGATATATATGCACTCATTTGTTTGACGCTAAGAGACTTCCAGATCTTTCGTCTATGATCGTGCCACTCGTCGAGGGACAACTTATCCCCTGGCTTGTAACGTCGGAGGAATTCGATATTCTCGGTCACCAAATCTTCGTCGACTAGAGTCTCCGAGGACTCAACATCTTCCAACATCAACGAGAGGCCGCTTTGATCCGCGGACTCATCCTTGACTCGGCCTGGGTATCGGCGTTCTCGATCCCTCAAGAGAAGCACCTCCGCTGATTCACCTAGCGCTGGGACCGGGTTAGGCACTCTTTTGCCCCACTGTCCTTTGTGACGTGCGGAATCCTTTAGATGGAAGCGCCTTTTAGCTGTGTGTCTTGGCGGCGCCCTTTTGTCCTCGTCCCCGGGCTCGGATTGCTGGCTATTGGAGCGAAGGAATACATCGTACCGACGCAATGAGGGCGACAGGGTGCATTTTCGGCATATCGGCAAGGGTTGGCAGCTCAGCAGATCTGCTGCAGCTTGAGAGGACCGCGACAACATAAGTAATAAAGGAGGTAAGTCGCTTGGGTTTCTGCGACCTTGAGAAAAACCGGCCTTGAGAGAAAGAGAGATTGGGATCTTTTGCGCCGCGGAGAAGAAATGGGTCCGCAATGCGCTAGTCCTAAAGCGGATTGGTCTCTAACCGGCTTTCGAAGTATGAAGTTATCATCATGTCTCTCATAATTCGAATCAGAACAAAAGATGTAATTCAGCGCAGAATATATGATCGGGTATTGATTCTAAGATTTCAAACCAGAACGAAAAGACTATTCCCAGCCTCACTCCTTACTACTAATTTCCCAACTCTTCAGATCTTCACGAACATCAAACTCCGACAACTCGTTATCACTATTGCTGCGATTTCTCCATGCGTTGGCCTTAGCAGAACTATAAAGATTCTGCTCAATGCTCCCAGCCTTTCTTGTATGACCTATGGCGGAGTGATATTCAGGCGCCCTGCCATCGTGGCGAAGTTGGTTACTCCCGGAGCTTCTGGGTCGTCGTTCGAAACTAGGCGATAGTCGGTTTGGTGTACTGGACCTTGCGCCTGTATCATTCCTTGTCGATGGGTCGTCCTCTGCTGCTCTCCCAGTCCGTGCATCGTGAGTATCGTGGCTCCAACTAATGGAGCCTGAAAAAAGCTCTTCGATCAGCTTATCCGCCGGCAGGTCGTCCGATCGAGCATTCCAGGAAGCAGCTAATGTGCGGCGATACATGTCCTGCATGTCTGCTGCCTCTCTGCTCTGGGTGTTTATGGTGGGCATGGGGCCTAACTCCACTGGATCGCCCTGTTCAGCAGAAACCACGCCGGCGATTCCTCCAAAGACCATGGCCGATTTCAGGGGCGGTCTGCCAGTCTTGTCAGTCATGGAACTCACGGCCATGTTTCAACCCCGCATCATCGACTTACGTTGTGAAATTGCGATCGCCCTCCACCTGGTGCATGGCTATCGCGATCTTGAGAGTGCTGTTGATCTTGCTCTCCTGCATCAAATATCTCCTGATGACACCTTCATGGTCATCGCTCTTCTCCACATACTCGGAAAGATTCAGTCGGATCCTCCCCAGAATATTCCTAGCTTCTCCGGTTGCTCCGGCCTCGAATTCCTGGATGATCTCGAAGTTGATTTCGCATTCGTGAAGGGTCTGGTTGCGATCGATCGTAAGCCGCACCGACAATGTCTTCTCGTAGTTCCAGTATGCCCGGTGGTCCAGAATCACTGCCTTATCTGTGTGTCCATGATGTTCGGTGGCGTTCGTTGAGGGTAGACGCCATTTCACATATGCCGTTCCGTTCACGAGGGGGACATTATTGAGATCGATAATCTTTGATAGATAGAAATCAGCATCACATTTAACCGCATGCATGGTCGGCTTGACTTACTCGGAGGACAAGCTCAAACCTGGGCTATCCTAGATCTTCAGCACAATATCCCACTCTGTTTCTTCTTCGTCAGTCCGAACTCACCCTCCGGTTCTTTGGAACTGATAGAGATCATTATTAGCATCAGGAGATCAGACATGAGGTCATCAAATCCGGCCGTGGCCAGAACCACCCTGATCAAGGGATCCCGGAAAAGACATACCAAATGCCTGCATAATCGGCAAGGCGCAAGATCTGCGTTTATTCTGCGATCATCAGTCACCCATTGACTCGAATCTGCTCTGGCTCTTCTTTCTCTTCTCCAGCTTACTACCAGGTAGGGGGGTGCGATGGCCTCAGGTCTCTCCCCACACTCCTCAATGAGGCGGTGAGCCAACGGAATCGGCAGAACCAGACCGCCCCGGTGACTCTCCGCTTCGGCTCCAAATTCCGCGGGCGCCCCCGAAGTTCATCGCTCGGCTTGCAACCACCGATGTCCTGTACATTCCGCTCCCACCGATCGCAAAACCATGAATCCCTCCCAACTACCACCTCCGACAATGGATCGCCCTCCTCTCTCCCCGCCCTCTGAACCGACACCCTCTCCCACCACCAAACCCGTCCCATTGGACTCGACCATCCGCACGACCCCGATCCATCCTCTCCTGCCTAGCGTGCGCGTCCCGAGTGAACCATTGCCACTTTACAAATACCACCCAGTCACTTGTGCGCCGATCGACTCCGAAGAACACCACGCGCAACTCGACGAACTGCGTCAGGAATTCCCGACCCCAGAGGCCGCGCTCAAGGCGCAGGAGGAAGCTGCCCAGGAAGTCAAGCAGAAGATCGAAGAAGCGGAGAGGAAGCGCGAAGATGTGCAAAAGGCCATGGATAAGAAGGTCAAGGAACGGAATACCGAATTGAAGGTCCTCTCGAAGTATCAGGAGGTTAAGACTTAGGGCCTTGTGGGTGCCGTGAAGAGGTACTACCGGATACTGAGAGGTTCTTTCTCTCGGTTTGGGTGGAATTATCGATTATCACTTCAACTTCTACTCCAGGTCCCCAGAGGAGGCGCGCGACCACTCAAAAGTGGCTTTGCTAGCTATGACTGCGATCTAAGCACATGGCTTGCCTTACGTCGAACCTCGCTATTTTGACTCAAGTCATTGCTTCGAGCGAGCGAGCGCGCACACACAACATGCATATACGAGACATGGAAGATTCCTAACACGCCGCCTGCTGGGCCCATTTCGCGGGGGTTGCTGGCTTAATACACTTGAGTCAGATCGATGGACAGCATGCTTTTCGAGAGCGCTGGGTCAGCCATGGACGTACCGCGTTTTGTGGTCACAAAAGTACATGTTCGATGGTTCCCAAAACCCGTCGAAGCTCCCAGGACATCAACAAATCTAGTCCTGCGGGTTGTTCAAGAGCAATAAGATGAGCTTTGCGCCACGTTGTTTGGCCTACTGAAATGGTGAATGCAGCAGACACTCGGCAGAAGCTAGAGTTTGACTTTGATATATGGTGAAAACATTTAGAAAGCAGCACGACACCATTTATTATATAATTACTGGCGGATCAAGTCCAACGATTCCCAGTCTCTTGTTTTATTTTGTTCCAATGTGAATTACTGAGCGGCTTAGACACTTTACGTCGCATGCGACTAGTCATGGTTATGGGCTATGGACCGATTTGTATAAAAAAAAAAGACATCAATGTATGTACCAGGCGCCTCGTATCATATCGATGGCCGGCAAATATCACAAACATTAAATCCATCAACATAAAGAAACGCGTTATTACTCATATTATTAAGTAACTTCGTTGTCCATTAATCATAAGCCCGATATGCGTTGCGGCTCATCATTCTCCCCTTTACAATGTACCCAAGATCTTGACCAAAACGGGGAGCAACTAGAAAGAGAAGGTATTAGTTTGGGCGGTTCACAAGGTTTTCGGGAATCTATGAATGGATGACTTACCTCAGAAGCATCCTCGATCAAGATTTGCGTTTCGTTGACAAACTTGGGAGACAGTAGGTGGTCGGCGTTGTCCAGAAGGCCACCGACTTCTTCCAGGAGGTCATGGGTGACGAAGGGCGAGACATCGTTGATCAAGTCCCGGGTCTCGTTAACGAACTTAGGCGTCAACAGACGAGTACCATTACCAAGAAGGAAGCCCACTTCCTCGAGAAGCTTGGGAGTGACGGCAGGCGACACGGTGTCAATTAGGTTCTTGGTCTCGTCGACAAACTTGCTGGTCAGAAGCTTGTCGGCGTTATTGAGAAGGCCGCCGACCTTGCCCAGCAGCTCGGGTGTGACAACAGGAGAGATGTCATCAATGAGATCGCGCGTCTCGTTGACGAACTTGGGCGTGAGAAGGTGGCCGGCATTGCTGAGGAGACCGGCAACTTCGCCGAGCAGGGCAGGCGTGATGACCGGTGCAATACCGTCAATCAAACCGCGGGTCTCCTTGACGAATTTGGGTGTCAGCAGGTTGTTGGCATTACCCAACACACCTTGAGCCTCGTCGACGAATCCTGGAGTCAGCAGAGAAGCCGCGCTCTTCAGCAGGCTGCTGACTTGCTTGAGCAGTTGAGGAGTCACCACAGGAGCAACCGAGCCGATCAAGCCCTTGGTCTCCTTGACGAACTCGTGCGTCAGCAGATCAGCGGCGTTATCCAAAAGACCGGCCACCTTGCCGAGGATTTCAGGGGTGAGGATAGGAGCAATCGAGTTGATCAAGCTCTTGATCTTCTTGACGAAGTCCTTGGTGAGTAGATCGTTCGCGTTGTTCAGCAACGAGCTGATCTCCTTGAAGAGCTCTGGCGTGACGAGCGGGCCAAGCGAATCGATCAGTTTCTTCACCTCGTTGACGAAGTGAGGCGTCAACAACTTGTTGGCATTGCCCAGCAGGTCAGTGAGCTCGTTTCCATCGATCAACTTCTTGATCTCGTTCACAAACTGGGGTGTCAACAACTTGTTGGCATTGCTCAACAAGGAGGTAAGCTCGTTTCCATCGATCAGTTTCTTGATCTCATTGACGAACTTGGGCGTCAACAACTTGTTGGCGTTGTTCAGCAGGGAAGTGAGGGCGTCCGAGTCGATCAGTTTCTTGATCTCATCGACGAAGTGAGGAGTCAATAGCCTGTTGGCATTGCTCAACAAGTCGGTAAGCGCATCCGAGTCGACCAGTTTCTTGATCTCATCAACGAAGTGAGGCGTCAATAGCCTGTTGGCATTGCTCAACAAGGATGTGATATCGTTTCCATCAATCAGCTTCTTGATCTCATTCACGAATTGAGGCGTCAGCAACTTGTTGGCATTATCCAACAACGAGCTAATCTCCTTGAAAAGGCCAGGCGTGAGGAGCGGTCCAAGCGAATCGATCAATTTCTTGACCTCGCTGACGAAGTGGGGTGTCAGCAACTTGTTGGCGTTATGCAGTAGCGAGGCGATTTCTCCGAAGAGTTCAGGCGTGACAATGGGGCCGAGCTGTTTGATCAAGCTCTTGACCTCCTTGACGAAGTCCTGGGTCAAGAGGCCGTTGGCATTGTTCAACAGGGAGCGGATCTCCTTGAACAGTTCAGGAGTCAAGATAGGGCCAACGGCCTGGATGAGCTGTCGTGTTTCCTTGACAAATTCGGGAGTGAGCAGGTGGTTGGCGTTTCCAATCAGACCGTTGACTTCCTTCACAAATTCGGTGGTCAGGAGGTCGTTGCCATTGTCTAACAAGGTAGAGATCTTCTTGAACAGATCCGGAGTGACGAGAGGACCGATCGAGCTGATAAGCTCTTGGGTTTCGTTCACGAAGCTGGGCGTCAACAAAGAGTTGGCATTGTTCAGGAGACTCGTGACCTCCTTGATCAACTCTTGGGTCAGGAGCTTGTGTCCTGTGTTGATCAAGTCCTTCGTCTGATCGGTGGTCTTGTCGTCAAACAGGTAGGCAAAATGATGGAAGAAGGACTCGACATCCTGCAAGAACGTCGGGTTCAGGATACCCAATAGACCATCGATACCATTGCCCAGGTCTTTCAGGGGATTTCCAGTCAATCCATCGAGAAGACTCTTCAAAGGATCACCATTGTTACCCGTGGAAGATGGCTTGGAGGAGTCCGAAGCGGTGACGGTAGTTTGTCCCTTCGGCTGAGCCGTACGGGAGGGACTGGCCTCCTGGGAGGATTCGGCACCACCCTGAGACTCTGCGGGCGTCTCGGCGGGAGAGGCACTTGAGACGGCAGCACTCCCCTCCGAGTTCTGCGAGGAGGAACCTCCATTGCCGGTGGGGACAGACGGGCTATCTGTCGATGCTGCGGCGGCATTCTCACTGGGTTGAGCGTCTTCTTCTTCTTGGCTTGCGGATGGTTTGGGGGCTGCGTTTGACTGTGCAGGAATGTCGGCAGATGTTTGCTGGCTGTCGACATTGGCAGTTTCCTGCTCTTCTTCGACATCGGAGTTCTCCTGCTGACTGTTGACTCTAACGTCTGCCTGCTGTTCGGAATTGCCACTCGATTGCGCAGTCGGCTCTGGCGTCGTAGGAGGAACATGAGCTATAGAATGCTCCTCTGCCGGAGCACTCCCCTGTGTCGGAGCATTTCCCAGTGCCGAGGACCCCTGGGTCGGGGTTGCCAGCGAGGCGCTAGAAAGCAAAAAGGCGGAAAAGATAGTTGAGAAACGCATGCTGGGTGGATGCTCTTGACGGGGGGAGGACGGCCAGCAATCGACGGCTGGAGGGACCGAGTACGGATCTACGGAGGCTGCAAGGCTTCCTTTATATCTGCAGGTGTGCGGAATCTACTCCCCGCAGATCCATTGACTGGAACAGACCGAGGATTGTCCAATAATCCCCACATGTGAACTGAATAAGTCGAGTTGGTTTTTGCGTCGTTCCTACGCTACTGATGTCAGTGGCAGGACGGTTTGGGCTCGACCTAGCGGAGGTAATTCCCCTTTAGTTTCCGCATGGATACGACATGTTGATCTTTTTTTTTTCTTTTCTTTTCTTTCCTCCGGGGCATGGGTGAGCCATGGGCGGGCTCTCCCTCTCTGACTGCCTCCGGCGCCGCACGGGATGATTCTCGTGGGCCAACGCATAATTTGGTCCGATCCGAAGCAAGCTATGCCTGTCGGACTGAGCCGTGCACTCCATGTTTCGTTGAAGGATCTTACTTTGCGGGAGGGGGAAGAGGGGGGAACGAATGACGAGCACGGGAGATTGCGAAGTGCAGCGAGAATTGTTTTTTGGACCCTTTGGAAGGGCTTCCTTTTTCCGCTCTGCTATTCTATACCTCGGTGATCAGCATCAACACTTATCGTGTACGGGCAAGCGAGCATCTGACAATCACCTCGTTCCTCTGGGACTATAAGGGCATACACCAATCGACTTGCCGATCTGTGTCAAATAGAAGACTGTGATTGGGTATCTGGCTCGTAGTATGTTTTTAGTTCCTGGCTAGGGTGCGAGCCACTGAAGTACGGACCCTAGCAGAGTCTAACTCAAGCATCGGTGTGTTGCGGTGCTCCACAGTCATAATTATTGCCCTGATTCACTCACTTGAGCACTCATTGCCAATTATGGTCCTACTTGCTAAGCCTGCTCAAGAGAAAGATTTTCGAAACGCGCTTTTTCTTTTTTTTTTTTTTTTTCTTCTTTTTTCTTTGGCGGAGACGGGTTGACCCATGGAAAATTTTCGAGATGCCGACGAGCATATACTAGTTCAGGTGCGAACCCACTGTTTGGAAGCAACGGCTCGCTCTGAATCTGAACACCTTCACCATCAACATTCTTCGGAATGTTAGGTATTGCAAGACAATGCAAGGACGCGGTCGACGCAGCAGCTGCAGGTGCTGGCTACTCGGAGGGTTCGCTCGGTAACATGTGATATCTAGGAACAGCTTAAGCCCGAGATTGGAACCGGTCATTGGACGAGCGTTGCACCCATGTTTCCATCTTGGGATTAATTTCTTTTAGCTGGATGATCGGCAGTGACCATCAAGCGGGGTTTGCGCCTTGGTTCCTTTTCGACCACGGTCAAAATCTTGTTTTTTCTTGGGAGGACGAGATGGAGAAACGGCTCATCGTTGCCCGGCTCTGACCTTCACCCCGTATATTGTGCCGCAACCGACTCCACTGATGTGCGAGCGGAGTCAACCATTCGGCGATTCTGCGTGGACCATTTCCCCGAGAAAACGTACCTTGGCCCTGGGAGAATCTGGGGGTGCCTTTTTCTTGTCGAGAATAAAAAGGGAAAGAAACAACAAACAAACAAACGTTCATACAGGCGTGTCTTTTGCTCCAATTGAACATTCTATTGTCTAATCGTAGGTGTAATGACGCGATAATAGAGACGCTTTGTTTTTTTGTAAGACAGCGAAATGCTTATCGTGCTATGGGTTGCATTCACCTTTCGCCAGGAAAGGTGCACCTGCAGCATCAGCCTCCTTGCTGATGCCTCGATCCAGAAATCTCCGAGTTAGTTCATTCCGGATGAGGCAATCCAACTTGATAAGCGATTCTGGGCCAATATATTTTGAGTCAATTATATTGGCCCTGACCCGGTCGGGATGATCCTGGGGAACCGCAATGGCGGGGGGTATACGGGTAGAGCAAGCCATCGTTCAATTCTTCGGGCACCAATAGATTATGTCACTGGTAATATATTGCGATCCGCAAGGGCGACCAAGGCCCAAGGACCATCTCGGCCCAGGATTCTTCGCTGAGACATGCGGGGGAAGCGTCGGTCGAGAGTCGCGATGGACGGAAGATGACGAGATGACGAGAGGGACGAAGGGGAATCGCGAAGGTTTCTCTTTTCGGCCGATCAGCTGAACGGGGATTCCCCACTCCTTAGTCATTCTCTTATCCCCGTCTTTCTTTCTCCCTCTCTCTCTCTCTCTCTCTCTTCAATGGGACTACACAATAGATACTCGTAATTGTTACTTCCAATGACCTGAAACGCCATGGTTGCGTTGAAATGGCGTCTAGCTCGTCTGTTCCCTCCACTTCTTTTCTTAAGGGGGGACGCAAGGATACTACTCCCTAGACAGTCCCAAATATCAGACCCCAGATGGACCCAACGGTAACAACGCATTATTCCCCCGGTTTGGCCTTAGGAGTGGAACTCAATTCAACTCCATCAACCCTGGTCATAGCAGGATTACCTCTGGGAACTGGCCTCCTGTCAATCAGGAACCAACCTTCTTTCTATCGTGGGCTAGACCATATTATACTGAAGAAATTTCCCTTGTTCCTCTCCTCGCTGCCTCAGGAGTCTGGACTCACATTTGAGAACCCATATCTAACTTTCGTACCTGTATCAGATATTAATAGCACACAGCATACTTGCCCTGAACCAGTGGCACCTGCACGGAACCAAAGGAAGCGAGATCTCTCTCATCTATGCTTATTCAGGACATTGGAATCTGCTACGAATCGCACATCCTTGCGGCGGTTTGCCCTTGGTGCAGTACATAGTACAGGTCGGATCAGATTTCCCTTACGTCGCCGCATGATCTGAAAAATCATCGGAACCTGCGCCATGTACCTAGACTAACATTGCATTGATCCACCGCGTCTGTCTAGAGTCAGAGTCAGCGCATGCATCCTGCCTAGTCAGGGCTGGCTCCAGGAAGAAATCCATACCTTAGGATCCCGAGAACGACAGACAAACGTGCCCAGGTCCATCAGGTCCTACTTTTGAGAACCATGTCTACCAACATGTTAAAAGCTAAAGCCAATAAGGTGAAACAGTGGGAACCCTTTTTAAGCCTGTCTGGTTCCTCTCAAAGCCGAGACGTGACAACTACTACCCGGTCAAATCTCGGCATTCTTCAACGTCGACGAGCTTAGGAAACGTGCCTGAAAATCCATGATCGAGTCAGGTACAGTCGGGAAAGCTAAACCTTTGTTGATTCGTTTCTTCAGGAACTGTCTTCCACCTGGACTCCTCAATTGGTAGGATGCGCGGTATTGAGAGGGAAGGAGAAAAAAATTTAACATCCATTGAAACCTTCGTGGTTTCAACCCAGGGGAGCTATACTACGCTATACTATGGTGTACACTTCGCAGGCTCCCAACATCTAGGTAATCTCTCATCTCTCGGGCTAGAACGGACAGGTTAGACAAAATTTTACCCTTTTCCCCTTATCAAATGCCAAGGGACATGCATGCTCATCACATAAACAAACAACCAACCTCAACTTCAGAACTCACGAACGACCAAATTCTAGATCCTCGATCTGAAACGAAGCCAAGTGGTGTCGCTACATCCCTATTCTAGCTATAATTAAACATGATTTGATTTGCAGAGCAAGGGAAAACATCCCAACTTCAGACGATGATTCTATCATCGCTAAGTATATCGCTCTGAAAATTCTGTTACTCTCTGAACTGACCCATGTACGTTCCCTCCATTCTACTAGTAGAAAAAAGACTGTCTCAGAGACGAGGGCGGAGACAGAGTCCACATATAAAGTATTGAGTAAAGGCGACTCTACTATCAAGGTGCCCCGTGTCTTCTTTCTTGCCCTTTGTTTCTCTCCTGAGAGGTGACTTTTGTAGACTTACCTCCCTGGTTACGGTTGGCTCTTCCTCTGCTACATAGCTAGTAAGATTTTCCGTGCCCCATGGATGGTTTCCCTCTCTATCACCAATCATCACCTCACGCATAATGAAAGTTGACTTCAACTCCAGTGTACACGGTACATGCATAAATAGCTGTAGATGTTCAGGTATATGAACTAGATAAATCATGTAGCTATACCAGACAGTCCTCTTGTTAGTATACATACACATCCAGCAAGAGAGTCCCATCTTCACAGACACAGTAGGTATCCAAAGTCCTTAGGTAACATGCAAAATGCCAAATCACTTCTCCAACTCAGCCTGCCTCCCCGCCGTCAACTTCGTATTCTCAGCCTGCAAAGACCCGATCAACTCGACCCACTGCTTCCGTTCATTCCGGAACTTCTCAAGCTCTTTCTTCAGCTGCTCGTTTTCCTGCCGCAGGGTCTCGACTTCGGAGCGCGTACGGGACTTGACCTCCCGCTCTGCGTCCTTGCGCTGGCGCGCTTCGATCTTAGAGGCCTCCTTCAGCTGGTTCCGGCTGATCTTGCTGAGCTGTTTGACGAGCTTCGCTTCGTCGTTGAACAACCCCGAGGCGACTTTGTGCATGCGGGCCGAGTCGTTGGCGGGTCCGTTTTGCCGCTGCTGCTGCTTGTTGTTCTTGTCTCCGGAGCTCTTGTCGGAACCTTTCTTGACGCTGCTGGCGGGGCTGCTGCTGGCTTGGTCGCTGGTGGGATCACCGATGGATGCTAATGCGGCGGACGAGGCTGGGTCTCGTTTGAGGTCTTCGTCACGAGGGGGTAGGTGGAGGGATTGGATTTCGGATCGGACGCGCTCTAGTTGTGCCTCAGTGTCACGCTTCCGCTCGGCCAGTTTGATGAGCTGCTTCTCGTGCGAGGTCAGCTTGCCCTTCTTTGCCATCATGGCGTCTAGAGATGGTATGTCTTGTTCGAGCGGCGTGGCGAGGCCTGATTTGATAGAGGCCGCGGCCGATGCATTGCCTTGTGATGCTTGGGATCGCGTTTCACTGCTCTCTTTGTCTTTTCGTTTGGCAGAAGGGCTAGCTGGTGTGGCGGTCGAGTCTGCATTGCTTCGAGGCGGCTTGTCGTTTTGGGATGCTAAGGTATCGTCGGAGTTCGTGCGGGATAATTGCCCCTGACGTGGTAGGTAATCCAGCACTGCCTGGGGTGCATACCGCTCTAGGCCGGCATTCAGTAGATAGGCAAAGCTGGCGATCAGTCCGTGGTGCTCCACTTCGATATCAGAAAGGTCATCGTCACTGGATTCGTTGTCACTTCCATCGCTCGCCCTGGCCGTGTCTTCTGACTTGTCTTTAGGTCGGCCACTCTCCTCGTCCTGCTCATCTTTGGTCGAGTCGGATGGTTCAGTCTCCCGACAGGCCCAGTCCAGAAACTTGCCTGCATCCGTGCAGATACTCTTCGGGGTGCCCTTCTCTACCATCCACCGAGGGATAGTGCCTCCGGGGTCACTCCGAGTGACCATCACCCATTCCACAGGGTTAGACTCTTCTCCATCGTCTTCCTCCCCAGCATCTTCTTGCCCCGGTTGTTTCTCACCCACCCCAGACTTCGCATCCTCTCCCTTTTCTCGCTTCCCCGAACCCCCCGACGTAGCAGTATCTCCCCGTCTCCTCCCCCTCTTCCCTTCCCCATCCCCAACCAACTCCTGAGAGCCCTTCTCCCTTGTCTTCCTCGCCGGAATCTCTCTTATAAACTCCACCGACTCATACTGCCCGCGAATATACCCCTGCGACGGAGGCACATCCGGATGCTCACACGGCTTGGAAACCATCATCCAAAACCTCCCGCCGCCCTCATCAACACCGACCTCCCAATTAACAATCAGCGCCACAAAGTCTCTCGGAGTGGTCGGTTTCGGAAACTGCGCCGAGACATGGAACACATTGACCACGCCCATCCGCCGGCCCTCCTCATCACAGACCTCAATCTCCTCAACATGCTCCTCGGCCCCAATGCCCCGCACTGACTGATCCGGTGTACGCCCCTTCTCCAAACGCTTCCGATTCCGCCTCAACGTCTCCATCATCTCGCTGGACAGCTTGGCCTGCCAGTTCGTGAACGAGAGGCCCTCGTGGACGCTGCGGCGGGCGAACCACGAGCCGTTCCCGTCGCGGCCCTGCAGCTTGTGGATGAGGAGCTCGAGCGGGTTGTCTTTTGCATTGGTCGTTTTGATGGGTTTGCTCCATTCGCGCTGCAGGGATTGGAGGGTTGGGTCGGGGGTGCCGAGGCGGGCGGGGGAGGGGCTGATGCGCGAGGCCGGGGACGAGCACGAGTTGTTGTTGTTGGCAGGGGCGAGGTTCGTGGAGGAGGAGTTGGTTGGGGGCTCAGGAACAGAGTCGATGATCAGTCGTGCTTTGTGGGATAGGTCCCTGACGTATTCTCGTAATGCGTCTGGGGAGGAGGGCATTTCGTCCCAGGATATCGGGCCTAGAGATTCTAGGGCATCCTGTAAGGCTGCCATCGGGTGTGGCGTGGTCTAAGTAGTACGGGGTTGTCCTTGTAGAGCTGGCAGAGAATAGAGATTAGGGATTAATAAATGGGGTTTCCTCTAGAGGAAAGAATAAATAAGTGATTAATGATCAGAGGAACATAAGCTGAACGGTGGCGATTGCGATCCGGCTTCCGAATTTAGGACTCAGGGAGATGTGGGAATTAAGACCAAAGGGACTATTAAGATATGATGGGTAGAAGACTGATTAGATCAGATTGTAAACCGTCAATTTCCCAGCAGTTTAGCATGGGGAAGAGGAAGAAGCAGAAAGGATGATGGCTGTTTCTGCCTTGTCCGGGGATCGGGGATCTGACGTCATGGCTTCGGGGGCCTCCTGAGCCAAGTCTCTTTACGGCGCGAGATACGCAATACGAAGCACCAAGACAACCGAACTTGAGCCCATCAAGATTGGTTTCATATTTCAAATTAGGATGGTTTTAAATTGGATACATCATGCTCAAGCGACCAATGCATAGAATCAGACTAGCAAGGACCAAAAACAACGAAAGAAGAGAAGATGGGAAACCAGTCCTCGAATGAACCAGCGATGCCAGCATCCGATTCTCGTCATCTTCCCCCTTCATTCAATGAAGGAGAAAAGATCACAAGCGTATCCAGGTATTCTCATAACCCAGCCTGGACGATAGGGGATGAATCTATCAATAAGACAGACACGGTTTGCAGGCGGAACGATAGAGCCAAGGAGTTTGGGTGCCGCCTCGGAGGGAGGAGAAACAAAGGTCACGGACCAAAATGTTCTAAACCCAACTCAAGAGTCTGCCACAGACAGATCTCCTGAACCTCTGAGAACACACACCATTCTCCTTGGACTAGTCGCACGCCCGCAGTCCATGTCGCCAAAATTTGCGGCCATACACATACCAGATGTCATATGGCTCACCCCGTCGCAATACCTACCCTCCTTTCAGATCCGACGGATCGAATCACCCGTTTGATATCCAGTATCAGAAAGAAAGGATTGCCTCCAGAGAAGGCAGGGGAGGGAATGCTGGTTCCTGACGCAACACTATCCCCTGTCGTCTCTGTAGGACGGTAAGCGACACCGAAAGAAAGATGCACGTTCCTCATCCAAATCATATCCCAAGCCGCGAGGCTGACCAGGTCTTTCATGACATATATGCGGGACTCTATCCCCATGTAATAAAAAGCAAACAAATAGCCGACCCGCCGCTTCTTCATGCACAAAAGGATCAAACAAAACGCTAACGCTGGCTCAGACATGAAAGAAAAGATAAAGACAGAGGCAAAGAAATCAAAGAGTGAAGAAATTATGTCCTTTGAAAAAAGAAAAAATTGCAAAAAATAAAGATCGAAAAAGAATAATCAGACGAGATGGAGTATCGTAGTTCGCAGAATCAATCAATGATGACGCCGTCACTGATGCCTAGCCTGTTGTCTTTGTCTGGGTCTCTTGTCGTTCTTATATTTTATCGGACCCCGGAGACGCAAAGACATCATATTCGGATTGGCGACGCAGGCCTTGGGATCTATGCCAAAACAAATGCAAAAGCCAGGGAGACCATCAACATCCAGTATCTGGTTCCGAGGACCTTTACATTGTTGTCCCGTATTGTAGCGGCAGCGCAAAATCTTGGTAACGGTCGCCCCATCCAAACCCAATCATGCTCGCCGCGGTGCTGCAAGGCTGAACCAGCATGCTAGGTAGCGGGAGGACCGCGAGAGCGGCCGACGTGGCGGCGACGCTGTAAGACTGCGATGTGGTGTATGGCGAAGTGGTATACGGTTGGCTGTAGGGCGTCGGCGGCGAGGCAATCGGCATTTCATTAAGGCTGTTGAAACTGGCCCACATGTTCGGGTTAGAATCCCCTGTAGTGGCCGTGGCTGGGCTGGATGGCAGTACTTTCCACGAATCCATCGACACCGATGGCTGCACGGGGTCTTGCCACCACGTCTCCGGCCCGGTAGAGCTAGGAAGCAGAGGCGTGGAGCGAAGGACGTCGACGACCCCGGCCCGAGGCGGCGGCGGAGGGAGCAAGGGCGTGAAAAGGCTCGAGATCGCAGTCTTTGCATCCTCACTCCGACCACCGAGCAGCTCGCCCGCACCATCCTCCTCGAGTCCTTCCAGCGCCTGCACGCTCGTGCGATAGACAAATTTGTTGGCGGCCTGGACAAACTCCTCCTGCAACTTCTTCAGCTGGCTTTCTTTCTCGGACCAGTCCCACAACGCGGCGGCCGAATCGACGGAATAGACGTCCTTGTGAAAATCGACTAGCGATTCGATGGTCTCCGGGGTGAGCTTGAAGGCGACTTCGTTCTGCGAGACCATGTCGACATGCACCACGTAGGCTTCGATGTGGACCATTTGATAATTGAATATCGCCTCCACCAGAGGATTGTCGTCCTTCCTGAGTTCCGAGTCGGGAGCCTTGGGAAACGTCATAGAGCATAGGGTCCAGATGGCGTTGGGCGAGGACAGGGTCTCCGTCAGACATCGGGTGTGCTGAATCACACTGTTCAAAGGTCGCTTAACTCGGTTGACTCGCTTCAAGGTGGCCGTCAGCCACGGCTCGATAATGGCGCTCAGCACCACATTGGGCGACGACCGCGGCGCAAAGGCAGCGGCCGACGACGGGAGCAAGACCGTTGGCATTATTAAAGGAACTCCACGGCGGGGTATACTATATTGGACTGTAGTGGGCGAAAATGAACGGAAGTAAAATCTCAACAAAGAGAAAAAGGATAAGAAAGCGCAACGATCATAAAGACGACATTCGCCCACACCAAGTGAGATTTCGTGTGCCGATATAGATCAGAGGAGGCGGACGGGTCACGAGCCGGAGGAAACAAAGAAAAATGAAAAGGCCTCTTTGCGGACTGAGGGACAGATGAAAAAGCCGGCAATACCACCTGATCTAGCCGGAAGCGAATGGGACCGTATAAAGAAAGTTATATATTAGGAAACGCACAGTTCAAGTGCCGGGTGGAGTAGGAAGGATAGTGGAGTGTTCAGATCCGAATTATAGAGTGGGCGAGCTTGCGCAAAGGGTTCTAGACGACGGCCGAAAGGAATGTTAATGAAAGAAAGTTTAGGTTGCCGTGAAGAAGACGGAGGAGGGAGGGAGGAGGAGGAGAGAGGGGAGGGCGGAAAGAAGAGGAGGAGTATGAGAGAGAAGAGCAGAAGAGGAAGAGAGGGAGGGAGAGGAGAAGTAGGTGTAAGTAGAAAAGACGAGGAAGACGAAGAGGGGCGGGAAGAGGGTTGGCCCGAACGGGCAAGAGGATGGCAGTACAGAAATGAAAATAAAAAAGGTCGTATTTGGTTTGGATTCGAGAAATACGGGGGAAGGTCGATTGGAGTCGGTTCGATAACTTATACAATGACAGGGAACAGGAGAAAATCGAAGAAAAAAAAAGAAGAAGAAAATAAATAATAGCAATTATAATATCATTAAAATCAAAGTTTCATTCTCGTCTGAAATATTTTAGTTCTATTATAATGTTTAAAACCAGGTCAATAGGATTCAAGAGGGAAAAAAAATCATTGGAATGATAGATGGATGCGCTACAGCAAGAAAAAAAAAAAGAAAAGAAAAGAATGAAAAGAACAGAACCAAAAAAGAAAAATCGAAAACCGAAAAAAAGAAAAGAAAAATGACTCCCACTGGGCGCATGCAGGATGGATGGATGGCGATGTCCGGCGACTTTCTCTTGCAGACGCGAAATCCCGATCGTATGGAACAAGTTCTACACAGACCACGGACAGTCCGTAGACAGTCCAAATGGAGACTCATCCATCCATTCATCCTATCCTCAGACTCGGAAGACGATACTTACTACTGTAAGTAGGTCTTACGGAGTATAGGCACAAGGCGCCTGGATTAGGTATGGATACGGGAATTTGGCCACCCTACCGGATTCACCGTCCGATCTCAGCTGCGCACCCTCCCTCGTTAGCATCATGCAGCCGTCCAGAATCGTCGGCGACGGTGGAGCCTAAGCAGGTCAAGACGTCACGCCTCGAAGAGCAAGAAAGGCACCCTGCACAGGAGTCTCAGTATCTAATCTACTACGGTAGTAGAAGGGAGCTGTAAACCATAATAATAATATCTAAACCTCCCAAGAGCTCAAGCCATGGGTCAAAGAAACGTTGGCAAAAAAGCCCTAAAAAGCAAAAGTCGCAGTATGATTTGAAGAGTTTAAGACGCAGGCTCCCAAGTCAGTGTCAAAGGGATCGCAAGTAATTTCCACCCCAAAGTCAGTTTCTGTGACTCTGTCATTGATGATGAACAATTCAGGGTTTGTCCCCAGACAAGAAGTGTCACAGACATCAACCATCAAACCTGTCATGTCGCCAGATCTGGCCCTATCGAGACTCTCAAGTAGGAGGCCGAACGGAGTAAGCAGAGCAGCTTAGCTACGGGGTCAGAGATGGTCTTACAGTTCTGATGATGACGACGATGATAGTGATAACAAACATCTCTTGACACTTTTTCTACATTATTGCAATGCTTTGTTACACCCGACAGACCAGCGCCAGATCTGAGCCCACGATAGAGACATTCGGCACCAAACCCTTTGCGGTAAAAGAGGGCTGGCTGGCTAAGCCCCATTGCTGATCCACCGGACGCATCTCGGGCAATTGAAACGGGCCTGTCCCCGGTATCTGACCGTTTTCACTTCCTTTCATCATTGTGGGCATGGTTTTGACTAGGAGCACTCAGTACTGTGGGAAGTAAAAAATATGCAAAACTTCCGGACAACAAAGAAGTAAAAGGATAAAATTACCCTGCTCTCGTCCTAATCATGAAGATCATCTGATGGCGACGAGCAGGTCGCAGCCTAACAGATTGTGTGAACAGTGAATCACCGAATACACTAAATCAATAAATTCAATACGGGCAAAGAAAAAAAGCTGAAATCCGCCACCGAGTGGACCCTCGTCCGCCTTTTAGTGTCTCTTTTCAGCTGGGAAGTTCCCATCCCGGCAGCCTTAGTCCTTAGGGCCAACTGCGGGTGAGGAAAATCCAACCTACGCAAGATCCTTCTTACTGGTGTCCGGTCATGTATTCAATCAGCCTAATAGTAATATTGTAATAAGGTCTTGATTCTAGTCATTCTATAGAGTCCAGCAATCCATTTAAACTGTCCGCAGCACCCGATCTTCCAATCAATAATCACTCTTATAATCCTCAGTGCAGGACCACGGTCAAGATTTCAATCACCCACGAACTCTTGCGGTTAACACTCGCTTGCAACTGGATGGGCAACAAATGTGGGCTTGTGGTCCGACTCCATTATTGGACCTGTCTTTGACCAGCCCATCACACATGCAAATGCAAATGCTGTTATACGCGCCACGAGGAAACCTGCAGTCTTGCATCTACTCACGATAGAGCCGATTTGCATTTCTCTACGGTGTAGCCAGAGGCAAGTCTACTGTGACCAAAGATGTCGGGGCTGTCGGACAGAAGAGCAGGAAAAAGAAAGGCTCCACCAAGCACTGGCCAGTTGCACAACGTCTTTGGAAAAAGGAACGCTAGTCCTCTTTCAATCCAGAATCCCGCCTTTCATACTCACCGTATCCCACAATCTGTGTCATCTTCCATGGTTCTGTATACTCTCCGTATGGCCTTGTCGCTTGTGGTCTGGACGGGCTCGACTAGACCCTGCACGGTTACTGTAACCGATCCACGGAGAATCCCTTTGTCGCTGATCTCACAAGAAAAAGCACGGAAGAAAAAGTTCGACAATTTCCTTGAAAGGGGGAGTATAAGGGGGGAAGAATTAAGTGAAGAGGAAGCGAGCACGGAAACCACATTACTTGATCATTCTAGCAACCGCAACCACAAACCCTGCCACTCACGGACACAAGAAAAAGCAGTCTCCCCGAATTTTTTCCCCGTTGAGATCAGTCTAGTTTCTCAAACTAAACAAATGAGAAAAAGACCTCAGTAGCTCAGCTGATGAATCATGGTCCATGGAGGGGTCGTCGAGTCTCGTGGGGCGAGCTAAAAGGTCTTGGGCAGGAGGGAAAACGTCTGTTCGGGCCTCAGATTCGCTGGCGCCTTCAGAGTCCGGCTCCCTGCGCTGCAGCTGAGATCCCTGTTACGATCTACCATTGGACCGAGCCTCGTCGATAGTCATCTCCAGACTTTCTGGAATAGGAACCGTCCAGTCTGCCCATGTAAGTCGTAATCATGGTACTTGGACATTACAAGCATGAGAAGAGGGGAGGGGGTCGTCCGGGAGGACGGAGGAGACCTTGAGTTGGAGTCTAGGGCTTTGCCATGCTCTCTTCCGTACTCCGTGGAATCTCGGTTCCGATCTGCATTTTCCCACCCCTACTCCGGAGTCTGCGTATGCGCCTGTCCCGTCGCCCTGGACTAGATACCTAATCCGGAGGAATCGTCCGGTATCCCACATGCAACGCAGTCAGGGTACAGACTAGCTAGTAGGTACAGACCCTCCCGGGATCTTGCCCCCTGACTTTGTGTTGCTCCGTATAACAGAGACAGGTGGCATGCTTGGGGACACTGCATCTTCCGGTTAAAGACACTGTCCATGATATGCTACCACTGATGCAGTCAGGGGTAACGTCAACCTAACGCCTTCGGGACAGGCAGAAGAAATAATGCAAGAGGGCTAGCTGCCTGCTAGACATTGTCATCGTATCGCCTCTTCCGAGCCGTAATGTGTCTGTCGTCGTCGTTCTCCACAGGCGACACCGACAGATCTGGGTTGAGAGGTTGAGCTTGTATGCTGCTAGAGTCTCAGCAGGCGCTCAGTAACAGATATCAATAGATGCGGAGAATACTTTTGCGATGCATGGATTGAGATTGGCAGGATGCCGGGCTAGCGGTAATGCAGGCGCATCGCGGAATCGGTTGGAGTCGGTTTCCGATAGCTGCGGTTTTACACAGACGACGCCATTCTTGCCTCTTCGTTCGCGAAAAAACCAAAAAAAAAAAAAAAATCTCATCGACGCGTCGTCAGCTGGAACTACGCCGTAAAAAAGGTTCGGTTTGATCATCATTCGTCCATCTGTAAGACACGGACATGGTCGCTGGCCACCGCAGGCAGGACAGAAAACATAAAATGGAAATCCAAAACATGTGGTCCATACAGAAATGGGTTTGCGTCCAGCATCGGCGATGGCCGATTGCTGCGCCTCACTGGGGCATCTGTCACGTTGTTCAATTAGCCACCGTGGCTGTGGCGCAGTTTCTGCAGGAAAAGGGTATGACATAATGTTGCTAAGATTAACACCATGACACAACGCATAGCGGAGTCCATTGGGGCAAAGTAAAATATTGAAATAAAATATAAATGGAAACGGACTGGGAATAAGGGAAGGCGGCAAAATAAAACAGGAAAGTGCACAGACGTGCATGTATATCGTTTCCGAAACTGGCCTGGGTTGGATGAACCCAGCAAAAAGCGGGGTTTCTATATAAAAGCCGTAGGCTGAATGGTTTACCACGGGTTACCTAGAGTAGTCGATAGGCTCAATGTAATTCTACAAACCCATGCTCTTGTTTGTCTGTTGTCTGTTGGCCGACACAAGAAAATCTCTGACGGAATGACTTGATAAAATTAATCAACAAAATCCAAGCGCACAAGAACCGAAAGGCGAAAGGAAGAAATTTCACTCACATGATACCCTTTAGCGCCGAACCAAGTTCCAAATGTGATCATTTCAAAAGCATCACCGATGCAACAAATGAACAACTTTCGTACCCCCTGCCATTTCCATAAAGGGACACGGAATAGATTCTGAGCTTAAACGACTCGGCGGCCTGAAGAAACCCAATGTAGCAGTGATGCACCCCCCC
>JAMAHN010000003.1:427935-603309 GCA_023627535.1 Aspergillus sp. S1802E | reverse complement strand
AAAATCTAGGCGGCCTTATTAAACAAAATTTACCTGTTTTGCCCCCCCCCCCCCCCCCCCCCCCCCCGATATGTATGAACGCACAGTATATCAACAATAACCATGGCAACACAGCGACTGCGTGCGACATTACAATGTATTACAGCATCAAACCATCGTCCTAGGTAGGTCGATAGCTACTGTATGTACTGTACATTACCTAGTAATCCGTACCTACCTCCCTGTCCACCCCTCCGACATGCGTCTAAGCGCTCTTTCCCACCCCTAGTAATCGTCCCGAGTCAGACTTTAGCCCGGGCAAAAGCCTATACACACGCAGGAGGCCAATGCGGATGCCTCATTCCGGTGTGTACCCCTGTTCTTGCTTTGAGTGGCACCATCTCCACGACCCTGACTGGTGGACATGCCGGTTGCATGCATCGTCCAGGGAATATCTTTCGACACTAGACGACCTAAAGGCCCTCATGGTGGGAGGGGGTGCATGTCCAGACCCACCCGACCTGCTGACAATGCATACAGAAATGGTCAGCTGTTCTGCTAGCCGCTTTGGGGTGGCCCTCGAACGACTAATATGGATTAGCTGGGGTTTTACGGCTGGACTCGGGGGGACACAGTGAGTGGGTGAGGAGAGGGGGGTTCGCCGTTCAGTATATGATATATCAATTCCGTGTTGGACGGCCTCTTGACGTCACGGGTCTGGACCTGCGCTCGGTTTCATCTGGGTCGGTTGCGAGATTCTCGACGAGGGAAAGTGCGAACTGGCCTCTCGACATCTAGAAGAGTCGATGATGGATGGGCTTGCGCCCAAGTAGGTAGGGTGTTGTTGAGGTACTTTTTTTTCTTCCCGGCTGCCAGGGCTGGTTCCCCGGTTGCCGTGTGAATGGACGCGATAGGTTTACATGGTAGCGCAACGGGAAGAATTGGATTGAACGCTGAGCATGGTGAATGAGCTTTGTTTGACTGATTGAGCTATATGCATGGTTGCACGCAAGCCTCGCGGATCAAAGGTGTTATTTCACTTCTAGGCGAAGGCTAATACGGGGGTGATATGCAATCACATCCCATGAGGAGGAATGTAACTCTTTGGTCTGTTTCGAGTTGAATCTCGAACTCCAGTCGTTGTCTGATACTCTATTATTCGCTTACGTAGTTGTTGCGGTAGGTTGATTCAAGAGTCCATGTCAAGCATGGTTGATTAGGGCAGTTCAGGCGAAGGCCACACCTGCGATGAGTATCTCTCGAAACCTTCCATTTACCCGGAGTATTTGACAGAGGTCTAATGTTGTATTGACTTAGGCGAGGCGGAAAATTGAGCAGGAACAGTACGCATGTACGCACTATATTTTCTGGGTACTATCAATCTGGTCAGTGTGCAGAGACGATATACTGTTAGCTGAAAAGTCTCATAATCTAGAAGAATACACAATTAGATGTGATAGACTAACATTAATTCACATGCATGGCAAGCAAAAAATAAAGAGGAAAGGAGCTCAGATCGAACGAAGGGCAAAAAGAAAAAAGAAATGTCGTCAGCGACAGGACTCGAACCTGTGCGGGCGAACCCAATAGATGAGATAGATGATAATCCATTCTAGTCTATCGCCTTAACCACTCGGCCACACTGACATCTCGATGTAGGCAGTTATCATATTTGAATCTATAAAGATAAAATAAGTATGATGCGACTCTGTCCACCATTTCGTTCTCTACAGTATACCAAACATCCCGCTGTAAGATCTCTTTGTTCTACAATCACCACCATGATCGTCTTGAATAGTTGAGCCAATCTATTTTAATACAATTGAATAACCGTGAATCATCTTCCTGCAGCCCAGGTCGCTTGACTGGCTTAGGCACCCCGCGAACGCGAACTGAAAGTCCTACTCCGTACTTGAGGATCCATATCTACAAGGGACATGGATACTTCACCCGACAATAGTGCTGCACCAGGTATTTCACCAATTGCTTGCACTCCGGCCTCGTTCTGCCAGTAGTCGGTAAATCAAAGATGGCTCCAGCATAAATACTGGTGCGAGACAGCGTTAACCCCAACAATTCCCTGTCCATCGGATCTGGACGGTCCTTATACTGTCGAACTTCGCACAGGGCAGCACTGATATCCCACTGTAGCCCCCGGGCTTCTACTGCCTTCAGTAGAATTCGGAGACAGTTACTCCTCTGCGAGACCAAGGCCTGATGCAGAGGCGTCTCACTGGCTTCCGAATTGTTAGTTCTATAAAGGGGATCGGCGCCGTGACCAAGCAGGATCTCGATAGCGTCGCAGTTGCCCATTTTGACGGCATGCACCAATGCCGTCTCTCCAGATTTGCCATCCGTGGCTTCCACATCGGCGCCGTATGCTAGGAAGAGCTCCGTCATTTCCTTCACCCGAGGGTGGTAACCTCCAGCGGCTACGCCGAGCAGTGTCCTTCCTAAGTGGGGAGACCCCAGGCAACCTACTGAAACTCTGCCATTGGCGTCGAAACCGCTGTCGAGAAAGTACTTGACGATCTCTACTTGGCCGGCAGAAATAGCTTTGACTAAAGCTATTTGACATTCCTGGTTAGCCGGATGGACGCTGCCACCTTGATCATTGTTTGTCTCCAGCAGAGCTCGGACCATCCCTACCTTGGTCTCCTTGCTGGTGTCTTCGTTGGGTGATCTTGCTGGTTCTATTGCTAGCTCATATAGGATCTGGCCATCTCGATCGCGTCGGGGCTCCCGGAGCTGTTCCCGTGGGTTTATGCCGGTTATTGCGAGGAGCAACCGTACTGATTCCGGGTTGCCTAGCTCAACAGCCCGGCGTAGCATGCGTAGATTGTCGTTTCTGTCATCATGTGCAGCTGCGCCCTGCTCAAGTAATAGTCGGATGGGCTCTTCGTGCGGCGTAGAATTGTATAGTGCCCTGCTCACAACGTCCTGCCGACTACACGACCTCAACAGCAGTGCGTCGCTATCCAGGATATCTCGCAAGAGCTGGACCTGATTGTTGGAGCACAGTGTGCGAATCAGTTTCGCGGTGATTCTTTCACCATCCGACCAGATATTGGCTCGAAGGAATCTGCAATCTAGGAATCGCCGAACGATGCTTCCATGACCTCTCTCGGCTGCCTGCCCCAGGGGAGTGCTGTCTGACAAGAAAAGTCCCGTTGTCGGCCATAAATATGTAGGATCACAGCCTGCGTCCAGTAAGAGTTGAACAGAAGAATCGTAGCCCGCCGCTGCACAAGCAAGCATGAGCGGCCCCAGATCATATCTAGAAGACGCAATTTTGGCCGGGATGTTGACTCTATCTAGCAATAATCTCGTAGTTTGACCATTTCCCCGAAAAGCTACGTGGGCCAAAGATTCCAGATCGCGTTGTTCCTTGAAGAAGTCAGGCTCTTCTTCCTTTTCTAATAGAAACAGAACGATATCCTCATGATTTCCAGCTGCCGCATGAAACAGGGCGCTCAGTCCCTCATCATCCCTGCTTCGATGATCTGCCCCTGCATCGAATAGGTACTTCACAATATCCAAATGCCCAGAATAAGCCGCACCCGCAAGAGGGGTTCTACTATAGCGACCGCGCGCCTTTAAAGTCGACGCTGTATTCTCGACTAGAAATCGCACGCCTTTCAGAGATCCTTTGTCCGCCATAGTGTAGAGAGCGGTGCCCCAAGCGTAAAAACCTTCAATGTGATCGGGATTTGCCCCATAAGATACCAGTAGTCTCGCTGTCTCCCATTGACCACATAGAAGTGCATGTGTAAGCGGCACTTGCTTGGAAAAAGGATGGTCATGAATATCGCTAATCTCGCGGTCAAGCAGAAGCCGAACTAGCTCTGTGTGGCCAGCTCCCGCAGCCTTATAGATCAACTTGGCGTCTTCTTTCTGCCAAATCAGAGGGTCTACACCTTCGTCGATGAGATTTCCCATAAGAACGTGGTCGCCGGTTTCCAGTGCATGTTCAATGGCCTCTAGCTCGTGGCCCTTGGCGTAGCGCGCAACTAGGGTGTTATTGACAAGCGAGTATAACAGGCGGCAGCTCCGTGAAAAGGCGTTGGCGTCATCGGCGTACTCTAGAAAGTCGGCTATGTTGTAGAGGAGCTCATTGGGGAGATCCTGAAGTGGCATGTTGAGGATATTTCTCAAGAACAATAAAGAAGTGGGCTAGGGTGAATAAGCATGATGGTCTATTTCCTTTGGCGCTGGATGAACTGAGATATCAGAGTACCTAGTGGTTCGTCCCGCAACTCCTCGAATCAGACGAGGAAGACAATACCCGAAAGCCTCAAGGAGGGGGATGATCGTCGAGTCAAAGCCTGTCACAATCATCGATCTGTCCTTAACGTGTAGATGCAAACACACGGTAGTAGAAGAGACGCGGTTGAATGGAGTGAAGACAATGATGGAGACCAAGATAGATCTATATAGGGAACAAAGCCCTATTTATGTAGACTGGTCAGCAGAGATCGTCAATGTCAATGCCATTGGAAGAGCTGTTTTTTCGAGGGATGTTTCTTATTCTTAACGAGTAAGCCTTTGTTTCATCGAATGTTTCTTTATTCCATGGAATACTCTCTTTGTGCATATAGAGTGAAACGTCCGACTGGTTTCACCGAGAATTTATGCATCTTACAATTGTTGGTTAGTACTTCCCTAACCTTGTATAAGAAGAACAAAGCCACCTGTGGAATCTCCGGCTTCGTTACCGGAAGATTCCTGGGGGATGCTCATCGCTGAATCGAGTTCGCTGTTCAAAAGAAACAAGGGTTGGTGCCAACTTTGTAGAAGTTTCGCAGGGACCGGTTGCACAGCAGAGGCCAAACACGATGAAATGAGATGAAAGGATGCTCTGACCGATACCTAATCGATTGATTGGTATAGGAAGGATCGAGGTCTTCTAGGGTGTTGCCTATCTAGAGGTAAGCAAACGGCGGAATGCTCGGCCTATTGCCTCAAGCATCCAAACGCCAACAATCTTAGTGCTGGAGGGAAAACATTGAATAACTGTACTGTATTGCTAATTCTGCTTCCATTCTGATGCTAAGCACCAAATGCGCATCGACTCACGGGATCCGTGTAATCCCATCTCATTCGAGATATTAAGTATCAATTAAATACAGACCAACCACTGAGGCTTCTACCTCCCCCAGTCGCAAGTGTGAAGATCTCCCCATCGACAAACATCCCCAGTTGTCATCAGTCGAATGATCATGAAATTGTGGGTGCTGCCTGCGACCTGCGACCGGCACCTCGTAGTTATTTCCGGAGCACCAAGTTCAAGTTCGACCAGTGTGTCTTTGTCAAGAGATCATTCCATCGACAAATATGAAAAACGAGGCCCGTTCACGTATGATGCGTATTGTAGGCGGGTGTGTTTCTCGTCTTAGTCGCAACTATTGTTATCGTACGCCCCACTGAATGCGATCGTAGCCTCGTCGTAAAAGTAAGACATAGTCGTTTGGCATCTGAATCTTTATTCTTGCGTCTGATCAAAAATCGCAAAGATTAGCCTTCGTGCTTAAAAGAGCAACACCAGAACGAACCAAGAGAGCAGAACTCACCTCCGGCGGATTTCCCGCGCCTCGAACCATCTTTTCAATCATCGCCGCGCGAACCTTCTCCTTGGGCTCGCCCATGCCCACAGCCATGTACGACAGCATCGGCGGGTGTCCAACATACGAAGCGTAGCTGTCGCGAACGATGTTCGAGGTCCACTCGTACTTGGTGGTGTCGGCGTGGCCGGTTCCGACGTAGCGGGCCTGCATGGCCTCGAGGTTCTGAAGCGTGCGCAGTTTGTCGGCCATGATGAGTCGTATAGACACGAATCTGGTGGGTTCTGTGAAGATGAAGATAATTGGGCGTCAATGGGATGTCGGATAGTTGAAGTTCGGAATGAGTTGAGTCCGGGAGAGTCACGTGACCACATCGGCAGTTATATAAGAAAATCTGGCTTGGATCTGCACAATGATTTAAGGTACATAGCTGTACAAGTTGGAATACATAGTGGGTATTCATGGAGAAATCAGATCTGGGCTTATCATTGCAGTCTCGTATAGCGTCCCTGGTTCATGCCCATTTCGATGGCTTGCCTAGTCGCAGTAAGCCGACGGTGCGGCCTGATGGGACGAAGGAGTGGATTCCCATGTCCGGAATCGTGATAGTGAAAGGTGAGTATCCCTTGGTTAAATTTATGCAGTTTTTGATTGCGTGGTATTTCTACTCAAATCGAAAACTTATAGCCTCCGAAGTGTATATCGGACTAACCATGCCATAGGCGAGAATACATCCTCGGAAAAGCTGACCTGCGTGGCTGTCACGTAAGTTCCATATATCGGGTCGAATACTCAATTGATGTATCCCATCTAACATATCTGACAGTTCCGGAGCAAAATGTCTCTCTGCTTCCCAAGTTCCCAATGGCAGAGGCCTCGTGCTGCATGACTGGCACGCGGAGATTCTTGCCCTGCGGGCATTCAACTACTGGCTCCTCTCCGAATGTCGCGGCGTTCTAGCAAATGAACGGCATCAAGGTCACTCAGATGAGATTACGGGACCATCCACCTCATCAACAACATCCCCTTACCTCCGTCGCAGACAGCAGAACCCACCTGAACAACCCTCATCCCCGCAACCCCCATTTGAACTGCACCCCGACATCACAATTTACATGTATTGCACCTGTGCTCCATGCGGCGACGCCAGCATGGAGCTCTGCATGGCTGCACAAGATGACCCAACGCCATGGGAGATCAACAATCTTCCAAACAGGGGCCTCAATCCCGCCTCCGACTCCAACGACGACACCCAAAAACAAGAGCAAGAGCAAGAGCCCACGCTCCTAGACGGACGTGCCCATTTCTCCCGTCTAGGCATCGTCCGTCGCAAACCCGCGCGCGCCGACGCCGACGCCACCCTGAGCAAATCCTGCTCAGACAAGCTAGCTCTCAGACAGATCTCGTCGCTACTGTCCTTCGAGACGAGCCTGCTTGTTGCACCGACGCAGTCAGCATACCTGGCTGGTGCGATTCTTCCCGAGAAGGAAATTAGCCATGTTGGCTGTCAGCGGGCGTTCAGTGAGCAGGGGCGATTGAAGGATTTAACGGGCCGGTTTTGGCCTCTTGATGGTGGTGGTGGTGACGGTGGTAAGGAACCTGATCCGGAGAGATCTGGATACCGATTTCGACCGTTTCAAGTCCTCTCGATACCGGATGAACAGTACGATTCGCTCTGGGAGTTTGGGAAGACCCAGGCCCACACAAGCTCGTCTGACGAGGTTGAGGGAGGAGCGCAGGAGAAGCGCAAACCTGGGATCATCTCGGCAGTTTGGACAGCAGCACCGTCGGCTCCGACTTCCAGTCCGGGAGCGCCAGAAACTGTAGACGCCAGTGTGAAATCGCTGCCCGTCCTTCGAGGGTCCAAGACGGGTCTGTACGAGAATATCATCAACGGAGTGAAGCAGGGGAATAAGGCCTCTGCGCCTCTGGCTCGGGGAGCGTCGGCACTGTCCCGTGCAAAGCTATGGGGCGTTTGGAGAGAGATTGTCCGGGTTTCTTATCCGGAACCTGTTAATGGAGAAGGCAATGCGAGCAAGCAAGAGGGAAAGCTAGAGGAGCTACTTGTCCCGACGGGGGTTGTCGAGGCCGCTACGTATCGAGAGTTCAAAAAGACTCCTGCCGCGAAGACGGTGGCCATCACGGCGCGAAAATCGGCGATACAAGAGGCGAAGGGGGTCCTGGGGGGTTGGGTATCCAATGTAGATGAAGCGGGCTGGGGATTAGATGTTTTGGTTGATCCAAAGAAACGAAAACGATGAGGACAGAGAGGATATATCAATGCTGGATGAATCAACGTTTCATTACGTGTTATGAGTTGGCTAGAGAGACTTATACAATATACCCATCTGCTTCTTTCTTAAGTTTAATTATTGAAATTAATATCAACAAGTCCAAAGTTGATATGTGCTGCTAATGTTGGGGGTTAAGAGATTTCTAATCAAAATATTAAAGATAAATTACCAAGAATATTGATGTTGAAGACAATCCAGAGCGAACCAAGCACCTCCTCGGACTAGTAAATGCCAGGGATAATGCGACTGCGCACCAAAGACGTATACCGGTCCCAATCAGCACCATACTTCCTCTTACACTTTTCCTCATCACGTCTCTCCCGGTGAATGAGCAGCACTCCGAAGTAGATCAAGAAGAAGTAGGTGAAGATCATTCCCCAGCCTCGAGTCTCAGGGGTCTGCACCGCCTGCTTGTGAACGGCTCCAGTAGCAGCATCAATGCTCTCGATGATCTTGAAGCCCGCGATCCCGGTAGGCAGCGAGTACGACCACGACATGGTCCAGTCACCCAGGTAGTTGATATGGCGCGCATAGCCCCACCATCCCGAAGTCATCAGTTTGGACCCGCTGGCAGTCTTGATATACTTGATGTGGCTCACTCGAGGGTCGGTCGGATCGGTACGGAAGCGATTCTTTTGGTTGTTGGCACCGCGGAAGATGATGTAGCCCGCGGCGGTCACGCTCAGCACAAGCAAGATTCCCTTGACGCCCAGCTCGAAGGGGAACATCGCCAGGTATCGGGTCTGGAAGTTGTAGATGAAGGGAACCCAGACGATATCACCAAACGAGAGCATGTAGCCGAACCCATCCATGATGATGTCCATAGTGGTCAGGAGCGCCGGTTCCATGTACAGGCCATCCAGGACGTAGAATGCCTGGAAGAAAGTGGAGATCACGATCGAGTCGGTGACGTAGCCATAAGTCCGGTACTGACGAGCAATGTTGGACAAATTCATAATGATCCATCCTAGCAAACCGGGCCGCATTTCGAACCAGGACTTGATGTCGATGGTGCGCGACGCTTCGCTGACAAATGGGATCGGCAGTCGAACACGCGGGTTCAGCTCGCGGCCGATAAAGAAATCGTACAGCACGTTGCCTGTGTGGCCGCCCGGGGCCAATTGCCTGAGTTCCGGGTTGAGCTGACCGGGCGCCGGGACCGTGAAGCTTTTCGCGTAAACGAAGATAGCAAGAGCGCTGCTGATCGCCAGATTCGCAGTGATCACCTGCAAGTAGTTGTCCCAGAGGAATGTCCAAACGACGAAGTCGGCTCCATACACGTAAGTACCAAGAGCGCATCCGGAAAGAATCGTGACGGCGGAGTTGAACGCTATTTGAGAGATCCGGTCAGATAAGCTCCCACACAAAATCACAATGAGAAAAGCACCCACCATTGAACTTGTATCGGAGTCTTCCTCCACAGGCCAGCACCGTGCCGTCCACCTCCTGACCAGGCAGGAAGACATAGAGAAACAGGCTGAGGAGATAGTAGCTCAGCACCCACAGCGTCACTCGGACGTCAAAGAACGCACTGAGCCCCTCCTCTGGCCAGTTCACTTCTTTCTTCAGTTGATCGAGAGTCAGGGTGGAGGGATGGAGCAGCGACGGGGCGGGGCAGCCGGAGACATCGTTACAAAGGAAGGTGAAGCTGTAAATGAGGACCGGGAGACCGAATACAATTCCAAACGCGCCGATTCTAAATCATCGTCAGTTATAGTTTCTGAGACCTAAAGATCTAAACAGTGAGCAAAGCACGTACGGGCCGGCGAACTCGTAACCGCGTTTCTCGGGGACCGGCTGGACAGGGATGTTGATTTTGGATTTGGAATCTTTCTTGGACCCCATCTTCGACAGGATGTCCCTGTGCTTGTGGGATCTGAGAGGAATTGGCGGGGAAATTTAACGGTGACGCAAAAGCTGTCGGAGGTTTGGTTTCTCAACGGATTTCGCGCGCGCCGAAGAACAAGTGCGAGGAATAAGACAATGCTCCAAAAAGCAATGGACGAGAGCTATCTCGAGCAAAGCGAGACTTATAAAGAGCGACAAGAACAGAGAATTGCCAAGTGCGCGCGCTGAGCTGAGATCGGATGCGCCACAGCCGACGGGGTCCGCGGATCTTCACAAGTCGCAGTTCGGAGGTGGACGAGGGAGGTGTGATTACGTTTCATCTCCTCTTCTGCTGCCTCCTTCTTCCCCCCATCTGGATCTCTGGCCTCTCCGCTTAACCTATCGGTCCTTACCGCCGTCTTTCTTTTTGATTTCTCTTTGGACCTTCCAATTCGTTGTCACTATCGTCTCCACACCGTCGCGGCTCTCCTTCCAGCCCCAATTACCTTAGTGTTATTGTCACTCATCATTCCTCCTGGCGCAGCGCTGGGGTTCATCCCGCCATCATGAAGTCGCCGACCTCCTCAATTCTTAGCCTTCTATATTTGCTCTCAGCCCCCCTTTCGTCGGTCTACGCAGCTTCAGACTCCGGATCGAAAGATGCTCTGTCTCCCTGCGTCGCACGCTCCCCAACCTCCGGTCTCTACTACGATCTGAACGCTATCTCTCTTTCCCCGCCCAGCTCCGAACACGAAAAGTCTCGCAAAACCACCCGCGAAGAAAGCTGGCATGCTAAGGGCCACGACTACTCGGCTAATTTTACGCTGAATGTCTGCGCTCCGGTGGTGGAGAACATCACTGATGTGGTGGGGGTTGAGCCCGAACGATGGCAGAATGTCAGTGCCTACTATACGAAGGAAGGCAAGACATACTCGATAGGGTGCGTACACGCTTGAAACATGGCGGATACATCTGTCCGTTTGGCCCGGGGGGAATGGAACTGACTGGTCATCATTAGGCAACAAGCGAATGAGCCTTTCTTCCGCGGACGCAAGCTGGTCTTGAATTACACCGAGGGCTCTCCGTGTGCGGGCGAATACATCGGGAATGGCTCGCGCAACAAGTCCACCATCATGTCCTTCCTTTGTGACCGTGATGCTCAGGGATCGCAGGCGATCCCATCCTTCGTTGGCACTATGGATGACTGCACATACTTTTTCGAGGTTCGGAGCGCTGCTGCCTGTGGCGGCATTGCCCGCGCCGATGGCCAGGGTCTGGGACCCGCCGGCATCTTCGGTGTGATGTGAGTGTTCTTTTTTTTTTACGGATGATGCACGGATGACTGACTTTGATAGTGCTCTGATTGCTGTCGCTGCGTACCTCATCGGTGGCTGCGCCTATCAGCGGACGGTCATGCACCAGCGCGGCTGGCGACAATGTCCGAACTTTAGCCTCTGGGCAGGAATGCTCGATTTTGTTAAAGTAAGTCTACTGGCATTGATACCGTTTTCCGGCTCCAGAGCCCATGGAGCTTCCTACAAAGAACATAGCAACCCACGGTTACCAATTTCGCGGATGGATTGAAACCTGCTTTGGCTGGTCTAGAGCTCAATTACATCGAGGAAGTCGGTTGCTGTTGCTTGATTTCTCTTTTATCTTCTTTCTTTATTCGTCTACAAATTGGAGTATATAAAGCGAGTCTGTCTGTATACCTATGTCGTCGAACATGGGATAAACCTTGGTTATTTCGGCATGTTTCTGTCATATTCCAGTGGACTGCGTCTGCTGGTGTCAATAGCACATACATTGAGAGAAAAAGCGCCTTCCGTTCTGTGACCAAGTCATTCGCGCTGATCTTTCGATCATTATTGCTTCTGCCTTTTGCTTTCCCTCGTCATGAGCAAGGCTTATAACGACGCCGCTAACCACCATCCGTAATCCAGGACATGGTCGTCATCCTCTTCTCGTCTCTAGGCCGTCTCCTCCGCTGCCGACGATCTCCTGCGCTCGGCCACCGCAGCAATGGCAGTATGCATCGCGGCCGACGGTCCAGCATCGACGCCGAGAACCGACTAATAGACCAGTTGGACGAACAATGGGAAGATTGATGGGTTGTTGATTTACGGGCATTTCTCCGATTAGCCCCTGCGCATCTGCTCTTCCTTGATCTTCTGAAGATCCATCCTCGATAGGCCTGTTTCGCTTGTCATGCGTTTTTTTCCATTCCCTTATGTTCTCTCGAGTATCCATCGGGTTTATGTCTACTTTTTGGGCGTTATGTATTTGACTTGACTGATTGTCTTCATTTTGGCTAGTATGTATTATGAGCATGAGCATCTGCAGTATGTTATATGATCTGGAATTAAATGCCGATCGTAATCCGTAGAGTAGACAAACAATATTCCATGCCTAGTACATTTCCCTACATCCATAGTCAGGGAAACCCCCAGAAAAAGAAGACAGAACAGAACATCCTGCCGACGCCTCGCTTCTTTCTCCCCTTCGCCGTCGTCCTCCTTTCCCTATCCATACGCTGTCTCTGTCTCTGTATGTGTATATGCGTAATTACCACGATCGCGACCAATGGAATTAACTCCATTCAGCTTCATAATTCTCTGTCCACCTGGCCCAATGCCCAATGTTGTGTGACGATCGACTAGATAGAACGTCTATATAGAGCGATACCAAGACTGTTGACTTGGCATCCTAGTCTTTGAGTAGCTTAATGGTTAAGCCGGCCCAAATGGGCTGGAAATACTGAAGGTGGTAGCGGAGAAGCCACCTCCGTGCTGCTAAAGGGGTATATAACTATTGAGAGATGATTGAGATAATTCTATTTGACTGGACTAATTATTTAGCTGATCTACAACGATCATATGATATACTCCGTATGATGAGATGAGACATAGAATTCACACCTTGATTAAACAATCCTACATAAATATCGGGCCTCTTTATGACTTGCCGTCGCTATAGAAGAAGTATTTTCCAGCTTGTAAACACTTGGGCATGACCCGTCGGTTCGGGAATTATGTGTTCCATCATCAACAGCAACAAGCTTACATCAATGCCCCTTTTTACTGTCTAATATCCAAGTCGAGGGAATTATGTCCAAACTTGAACAACCATCAAAGAGTCTTCGTCTTCTACACGAAGATCTCACATATTCTGCAGCAAGGAGCCGCGAAACAAATATTCTCCATGAATTGAGCTACTGGGAGCAGGAACGAAAGTTCTTGTCATAACTATATCATAACCGACACTCCATCAGCTGCATTGTTGCTCAACACTTCAGTTCAACAGCCAAGGATTGCCTGACCCATCGGACTGGCTCTGTGGAAGTTTCAATATTTGCGTCCGAGTCAACGTTCAACGCAAAACACAGCCAGAGAAACAAGTTCTCATTCGATTCGCTTTACCATATAGAGTCGGAGAGCAGATCCTCCCTGGAAATTCCGACGAGAAGATACTTTGCGAAGCAGGTACATATGCGTGGCTTCAGACGAATTGTCCAGACATCCCCATCCCGCTATTACGTGGCTTTGCACCAGGCTCAGGTCGAACAGTATATCCATATGCAGTACATGCGCTTCCCCCGGCTAAACAGAATTCAGTTTACTCATATAGAGAGCTTACCCTTCTTCTCGCGCCCGGCTGAGAAATTTCGTCGCTGGGCTCTACGGCGCTTGGGCTACCTAGCACCCTCCCAATATGTTTCTTTTCCCAAGGGATAGAGGAGAAGAAGAAGAAGAAGAAGAAGAAGAAGAAGAAGAAGAAGAAGAAGAAGAAGAAGAAGAAGAAGAAGAAGAACCTATATCTCCCCGAAATGTTGCATCATCAGAGCGGGAACCCCTGTATAAGGGAGCATCTTTCTCTTAAAGGTGTGTCTCGTGAAACTGGCATGATTGGCCAGGCGATGGTGGATTACAGGCTCCAAGGCGCATTGGCGTAGGGTGTAGCATCCATTTATTTTGGTACGTGTCACAACCAGGCAAGTGCCCGCTAACCTAACACTGCTTGATAGTCACAGAAAGGGTCGGGTTCTTAGCTGACAGCCAACAGGAACATCCTTTGAACCCACATTAGCTCCATCATACAAAACACTGTAGAGGTAATCGGCAGAATCACGTTAAGATATATACCTCTTTATAAACATCCAACCTAGCAGAAAATAAAGCTCATTTCTAGTACTATTTACCACTAAGAATCGATTCTCCCTTTCTTGAAAAGGAAACAGTGCCTGACGGCTTTTTTATTACGTCTGTTGAATAACAGAGATGGCTTCAGGCCGCTTACAACATGCTCAGTTCTACTCAGTGAGCAAAAAGCGGCAAAGGGTGAGTGAGCTCTAGATTAGAAGGAGAAAAACTGTCGACCTGGCTGAAGGTTTGAGTACATATACAAAATAAGATATAAAAACTATCAACTAGCATCATTGGTCTAGTGGTAGAATTCGTCGTTGCCATCGACGAGGCCCGTGTTCGATTCACGGATGATGCAATACTTTTTTGATCTGGTTTTTTGGGGTGGGGTGGGGTGGGTCTAATGAGACGGTGACTTTCTTGGGCTGTTTGATTGAAATTGGGTGGTTTTGGTAGAGGTGTATCTAACATCTCATACTCCCTTTTTGGGTCGTGCAGAGATATGGCATGACTGCTTGCATGATCTGTCAATCATGGGGAATCCTCTTGCTAAATATATATCAATGGCTCGCTCCATTACATTCAAATTCTTCATTCTGTTCTGGCACACATGAACTCTGCAAAAACAAAATTTATACTGTGATGTGATATATAATCCAACCGGGGACAGAACGCACGAAAAAGTGGATATACACAATATACAAAGAGGTAAAGGTAAGGGTACATACAAGACAAGATAACAACGCTCCTGTCGCGAAAATGATAAAAACTCCGTCTTTTCCAGAAAACCACCAGGCCAATCCCATTCCATCCTACACCCTCGCCAAATACAGAAGAACGCAATATAAAAAGTGGGGGAAAGCGAGAAAAAGGTTCAGTGAATCCCGCGTGAGTTGACCGATCCGTACATCAATCACATGGTCGTTATTCATTCATATTTATGCGCGCGAGGCACCCCGGCCATTCCGAGATCGTATGCGCCCATAGGGAGATTTCCTGCGCCGCCGAATTCCAGACCCGAGACTGCCCCGGGACCGGGACCTGGGGCCTGCGGCGGATGCGCGTCGAGGCTGACGCCGGCGCTGACCGGGTCCAAGTTGAAAGGGAGAAACCAGGCACTTGGCTGATAGTATTCGCCTGTCCCCGACGGTGCGTTGGGGTCCAGTTGGCTCGCAAAGATGGCCGAGTTGTCCTGTGGAGGAGCAGGAGGGGGCGCAGGCGGATTCGCACCGTTGACGGCAGGCATGGCAGGGTTCTCGGGTGGAACAAAGGACGTGGTGGCGGGATCAAAGCCGGAAAAGGAGCCATATACAAACTGCCGATCTAGCTGGGGCAGTTGGTCGGTCGGAACGGGGAAATCGAAAGGCGATTGCCCGAATAGTTGCCCGCGACCCTGGTTGAACATGGCGGGCTGTGGGAAGCCGGTCCCTGACGTGCCCAGCATTCCCGGAGCGCCCTCCATGTTCATGTCCATCATGGGCTGCGTGGGCGTCGTCTGATCTAGACCCGAAACGCTGTCGATCTTGCTGCTCTTCCTGGCATGCGTTTGCCGCGTCATACTGGCCTGTGGGGAGGGGGAGAGACTGGCGAAGAAGTCCTCGACGCTCTGAAGGTCGGGCTTTTGACTCATCACTGCCTCGTCATTCTTCTCCTGGCGCTGTGATTCTGGATCCTCCCAGTGCTGCCTCGAGACACCGTGAGGATATTTGTCGAACCAGTCACCGTACTGGAACATCGGCGCGATTTGGCCGCCGTTTTGAGTGGCCACCGACCCTTTAATGGCGGCGTCTGCAAACTGCCGATATCGGTCCTTGGCGCTTTCTACCATGTAATGGAACATCCCCCAGTATTTCTTCATCTTGTTCAGGTAGCGATACGTATGTCGTAAGTTCTCCTTCGACCGAGCTTCCAGCTGCGCATTCTTAGAAAAGATTCCCCAAATATGAACAGTGCTGGCCGAGTATGCGCAGTACCCGGCAAACGGAACGGTCAGAGGATAGGCAGAAGCCCGGTCTATTAGTACAGAGATATGATGCGCCGCCTCCACGGCTGCTCGCCCGGCACTGCTCAAAAATGCCTTGGGCATGTCCCGAGGAGGCCGTCCGCCCGGTGACAAGGGAATGGCAAATTGATTGAGGAAAAGCATGTTCTGGTGGATAATTATATGCAGGAAGAGAAACTGGTTGGCAATCCTGTCGGCGGCGTGGATCTGCAGGTTCTCGTATGTGAAAGCCAAGTGAGTCGGGAGGGTTTCAGAAAACCCATCGATCTGCCGTTTGAGATGTGCGTACCCGGACTCGGGCGACCATAGGGGGTGTACATCTTTTCTCTTCCCCCCTAAGTTGAGGTAGTCAACGATGCGACCCCATATCACCACGGCACGAATGATGTATGCCGACACGCCCATATTCTCCCTGGCGTTGGACAACTGTCCGGCATCTTCGGGAACGGGGTTGGGGATGTTCCCATCCAAGTCTTCAGTGGGCCCCGGGATTTCCATCTGGAAGTTCGGTTCCTTCATAGGAAGTTGGATTTGCAAGAACCTTTCGTTCCCAATGGGCGGTCGTTGGCTTCCGGATGAGTTGTAACGGTCCATCAAGAAGCACGCCCACATCGTCCGCCTCCGAATCTCGCGGTCGGTGAAGCTGAGTTGCGACCCATTCGCATTGTTTTGACTCATCAACGGATCGTACTCAAGCTCCCGATGCAGTTGTAGAGCATACGCCATACGAAGAGCCTGGCCGCCGAATGACCAACTCCGTCCGCCGTGACAAGTTCCGAATTCATGAAGACCCAGGAGGAGAAAGACGGTCAAGATGGTAATGTTGGGTTCATCGTGTCGACTCATGGCGATGGCCGCGGCAGGATTTGCCCAATTCTCTCCGCGCAGAAAAGGCGGGTCGGAATTGATCTGTGGATGGGTTGAGAAGCGCGCCGACACGGCGCAGACGGCGAGGATCAAGGCTGGCGGGACCGTCCGAGCCTTCAACCTTCGCATGAAGCTGGGTTTGTGAAGTAGGAGATATGATTGTCCGTATACGCAGTCGAAGAAGACTTCCGCCAGATGTTCCTGGATCTCCAACGAGGGTAAAAACTCCGATCCTTCCGTCAACAGGTTACTGCTGTCGGTCGGTTTGCCTTCCCGACGCATCGGGAATGTGTCCTGCGGTGCTCGGCGATCTTCACGAGTCCATCCGTCCATCTCCGCCGCAAAGGCCTCATCAGCCGACCGTTTTTTCTGATTCTTCGAATTCTGTCCCGGCTGCGGCGGGCGGACGTTCGACCGACCGATGGCCGCCATATCGCGCGTCTCTTCCTTCGGGATCGTTTTGATCACGCGATCCTCCATCCTCTTCAGTCGCTTATCGAGCATAGCCATGTAATCCGTCCGCGGGGCGGCCTTCCTCGTCGTGACCTTGTAGACGCATGGGATCCGCGAGCGAGAGCAATGCTTGCACGCGGGCTTCTCGCCGGAGCAGCGAATCTTCTTCCTTCGGCACGCGATACACGCCAGCGGCAGGCGTTTTCGCTCTTTACCAGCCTTCGTCTTCAACTCACTCCAGGCGGGCTTTCCGGTTTCGTTGTCGTTGTCGTTGTCATTGTCATTCTTCTGCTCATCGCTCGGTGCGGGGTCATCCCTCCCCTCCTCCTCCCGCGGACGGTCCTGGCCATCATCCTCAGGGAGATGAAAGCCGGACTCGCCGGCGGTCGGCACGCTGCCGGGGTCGGGCGAGCTGGCGCGACTCTGGGTGTCGAGGTCGTCGGGGAGGCCGGCATCGTCATGGCCCAGGGCCATTCCCACGGAGGAGGCCAGGGGGGATTCGTCGGACTCGGGAGGCATCATGCCGGGCGCGGGTACCCCAAGATCGAGGCTGGGGTCATCGTTCGGTAGGACGGGGACGGGGGAGAGGGGGAAGGACCAGGCGTGGTGCGCTTGGGGCAGCTGTTCTGGGGAGAGAGACGGGACGAAATCGCGGGATGAGGCGGTCGAATCTGGTGGGTATGGGGAAGGCTTGGCGTCGTTCATTATTAATTGCGCGATTCTCCGCGCTTGACATGCAGTTCACTGTTCACCAGCCCGTGAGGGAGTCTCTCAGTTCACAATTAAATCTCCCGCTGTAGAATAAGACAACAATGTTCTGTGGAAAGTGTATGGAAGCGATTTGAATTCCTCGAGCCAAATCAGCGTCGTCCCAATTCCGGGGTGTTCATCAGCGATGTCATTGGACGAACCGTCGATGACCCCTAGTGCTTTTCTTCTCTTGTCGAGGTTTAATTGATCACTGGGGACTGTTGGAAGTCTGCTTGGAATCTCAGTGGGACTCGTTGATGCAGGACCCTAGAATTGCCGGTGTTGGTGTCCTCGAATGAAGGATGTAGGTTGGACTCGAGGTCGCTGATGTCATGACAATTGGGAAGCTTCGAGTAATTGAGTTTTACTATCCAAAGAGTAAAGACAGATAGCATATAGAATTACTAACTTTAGTATATGGTATTTGCTAAATCATAATAGACTTCGTATATTCTGGGATGTCCATTCCTCTCCAGCTCGTATTCCTTCCACATCTCAGTCCATGCCGGCCAAAGACAAAGATCATCATCCTAACACCTTGTTGCGATGATCTGTCATACCAAGCCTGCTAAATCTAGTAGGATGCGTCAAGTACGCCACACCTTATATCTACCCGAGACCCTTATGATGACTTCGGCCGTCCAGGTCGCTGGCGCGGCGCTAGAGCATCCAGCGACGATACAATCTCTTCGCCGAGGACGTGGAGGTTATAGGCGGGGAACACAATCCAGAGTCCACTGCCAGAATTGTCAATCATCGACGCCAGAAGGGGAGCAGAGAGAAAGGCGCTTACTTGGGAATGATCCAAAAGAAGATCAAGGTGACGGCATCGTTATGTCCAATATTCTCGAAGCCCGAAAAGAATTCATTCAACCCTGCACCATCTAGTTAGTAGCCGTGGCTGCGACGCTGATTAACCCATAATCCTCCCAGTCTTACAATACAGAAGGGTCTTGCCGAGAGTCATCACCGACGCGCTGTACGCAATCAGAAGCGCATTCGCTCCCGTGCGCCCCGGAAGCACTTTGTCTTCCTTTAACAGCCACCATAGCCCCTTTCGAGTCTTGCGCTGCGACGCGCGACCGCCGGCGGTTGCCGAAGTCCCATGTCTATACACCGTCACGAGGTAGTAGATATAGGCGATGGTCTCGAGGAGGTTCAGGACGGTCTGCGCAGCGGTAAAGCCATTACGAGCGTTGAAGGCCGGCCAACCGTAGATATAGTCGATGGTGCCGTAAAGCGCATACGGAGTCCAGATCGGCGAATGTAGCTTATTCCCCGGCATGCTGTGCGGGCGCAATAGAACGTACCCGGCGTCCCAGATGACCAGGGGCACTGAGACCAGGAGCCAAAGGGTCACGGCCGCGGAGGGCGTATGCATCCATTTTTTCCCATTCCCATTGGCGCCGGCCGACGGCGATGAGGGGGGCGACGACGATCTTGCGCTCGAGGGAGGTGGAAAATCGCGCGGGTGGTGTCGCGTGGAGACCATGACGGGGTGCTCGATACAGAACGAACAGCGGGTGGGCAATGCTTGGTGTACGCGGCTGCAGAGAGGACAAACTTGCTGGAAAGCTGAGGGTTAGCGCCAATGTCTAGATGGTGCGAAGAAGCAGAAGAAGAGACGGGAGGGATCGCATACCTCGGTGATTGACGGCTAGTGACGTCTTGCAGCTGCGGTGGTTCGATTACGGCATGGCGGCTGAGAACTCCATGGGTCTTCCCCGCGGATCTGAGACCAACTCCACCTTCTCTGGACTGTTAGTTTGTGATTATTATGTGATAGTCATTGCTGGCCTGATAACTAGTCGATAAATCGGAGACATGAATACGGAGTGTACAGTGTAACGGAGTAGTCTCCTGTCCTGCTCGCTGTGCCTTGGTCTAGCCCACCTGCTGCCAGTGACAGACTCTCACTGACCACGTGATACAACGCTGACTCATCTCCTCCGTGCAAAGACAGGTGATTTCTCTTGATTCTTCGATGCCTTGACATCCTCTGTCCTTCAGATCTGGATTTGATAATGGGCCTTGAAAACGCCGCAAAGGTTAGATGCATGACTACCTCATGGCCGTAGTAATGACTGACTGTTATCTGTCTAGGAACTTGACCGTCGTGAGCGAGTGCGCGAGAACCAACGAAAGAGTCGGGCGAAGAAGCAAGAGCATATTCGTGACCTGGAGCTGAAGCTAGCGTCATTCCAGGAGAAATTTCACCGCAAGGATGTCGAACACCGGCTAGCGGTCCAGAAACTCGAGGCCGAAAACACCAGATTACGACGTCTCTTGGCCCATTCGGGCTTAGCATCAAGCGAAATCGATGGCTATCTTCGAGCAGGCAGTGATCCGATCATGGCGGAGAAAGTTGCCATACCTCCAATTCGCAGAATTGTGGCTGCGTCGAATTCAAAGCATCAAGAAGCAGTGACTACCCCATGTTTGGGAGCATCATCACAGAGCGATCCAGATGCCGCTGATGCCCACTCGAGGCTCCCGGAACAATCTCTATCTGAGGGCGAATCAGAATTTTTCGAAGTATCCGACCGGACTGGTTTCGCTGAAAGATTTGTGAAACTGGCAAGTCAGGACCAGACCATTTGCGGCTGTGCTCCTGCCGAAGACGAGAAATCGTGGCCCACTAACGGAGATATCCTCAATACTACGCTCTGTGCGATTGCAGAGGAACTAATCAACCAGTATAACACGCGAGGCGTGGATGCTGATGAGATTCGAAGAAAGCTATGGTCTGGCTTCTCTAAGGGTCTTACTACTGACGAAGGATGCAGAGTCCAAAATCAAATTTTGTTTCAAGTATTGGATGAGATCAGCAACAACTGAGGGTCTGTCTCGAACTGAAAATATAATATCTATGATTCCACCTCTATCATTGAATCTTAGTCAACCACTGCCAGATGTCTGCTAGGCCCATCTCTGCCTCCTCGCAAGCCACTTGACTACATACACCAGGCCCAGAAGCACGGGAACTTCGATCAAGGGGCCAACTGTCGCGGCCAAAGCTTGGTCGCTATTTACGCCAAATGTCGCTATCGCCACCGCAATCGCCAGCTCAAAGTTGTTACTAGCCGCAGTAAAGCTTTGGGTGCACGATAGTTTATATCCGAAGCCACAGCGTCTCGTCACGGCCAGAGTGACCAAGAAGATAACCGCGAAGTATACGATCAGCGGAGCAGCCACCCGGATCACGGACACGATCTGATGCACAACTTGCCTTCCCTGTGAAGCGAAAAGGACCAAAATGGTGAACAGAAGACCGATGAGTGATAGAGGTCCAATCCATTTGAGGAAATGTCGATCATACCATTCCTTGCCAATCAGAAGTCGCAGTGCGAAACGAGTGACAATCGCCGCACCTAACGGTATCCCGAGAAATACTCCGACGCTCTTTGCGGCCAAGGAATAGTCAATGGTCAAACCATCGTCAGAGCCACCGATCACTCGAATGAAAAATATTGCCATTGGTGCAAACAGGACCATCTGCAGGATCGAATTAACGGCGACCAGAATCGCGCAGTATTCGCCATCTCCGCCAGCGAGTCCCGTCCAGACTAGGACCTGGGATTTTGTCAGCCTCATATATACGAAGCTCTTATTGAAGAAGGGGGCAATCTGACCATGGCAATGCATCGCGCAATTCCTACCAGAATAAGGCCCTCGCGGAGCCCTCTTTCATCAGGGAGAAATGCCCAAGCTAAAGCAAGCTGGAATTATCTGTCAACCAAGGGATACTGGTCCTTGGCTTTACGGGAATCACTCACCATGAAAAAAGGAGCTATGACCCAATTCACAATGATACTGAAACCAATCTGGATCCAAAGTGCCCGTTCCCTGAAAGACCGATGCAAAGTTTCGTACCGGACCTTACATAGGATCGGATACATCATAACAAGCAAACCGACGGCTGATACTGCTTCAGTGGAATATCCCTCAACCAGTGGTGAAACACTCACCTATGGGCACCGAAACGCCCACAAATTTCCCTTTTTCTAATGCCTTGCTTGTATTCGGCACGAAGTTTCCCAGAATGATCCCAACCGCCATGGCAAGGAAGATCCAGAGAGCGAGAAACCGATCGAGGATGGCCAGCTGCTGGAAGGCCGAGGTTGGTTCGGTGTCTTCTGCATCGGGAGTATCGCACTGGCATTCTGTCGAGGTGCAGCCGGTTTCTGGATCGGTTGACAAATCTTTTTCTTGAGACATTCTGTATAAAGTTGGCGATGAGATAGGATAGCAAATATTACGTGTACCAGGAAGAAGAACACTGTCGGAAGGTATAGCGGACTTGGATAAGGTCTACATAGTAGATACTTCTGGAGATTTGCTCGGCTCAGCCAATCAGAGTTGGGCAGTGACATATCACCAAGTCACGTGCCAGAGCCTTTCATCGAGGTACGGTCAACTACCTATATACAGCACAACCATACAACTCTCGTGACAAACATATTGAAGCCGACCTCAACAGACACTAGAGAACTCGAGTATCGCTTGTGCTTATTGGAGTTAGCAAGCATTTGCTCGTGACTCCGAATCTGGTCGGCCTATAAGTTTGCCCTCAGGTATACATGACTGTGCTGCACGGTAGAGACAAACATTAACAAGGACCTGGAGGTAAGTACGATGGTTACATGGTGTTGTACGTATACCGCTAGAATAGGAATATGTCTCTTCGAGACAAGAGAAAGCACATGAGATGGGAAGCCATTTCAGTTCATGCTGCTTCAATGTTCATATCAAAATTTGACAGAGACCGGCGGGAACTTGGCAGTATGGACAAACGGCACCAGGCTGCTAGCAAGAGACCAGGACAGAGAGCACAATGAAATAAAAAAAAAAGAAAATCAGAACAAAACAGAAACCGGCAGCAAGAAGAGCCGGCGAGAAACAACACCGGCAAAAGAAGAGAGCACAGGCACCGAGCAATCCAGAATCAAAAGGTAAAACTGCAGACCTTCCTTCTCTACGGCTAATCATCGGCAGTAGACACAAGGGCCGTTGAAGATGAACGAGGACCGTCGGATCCATACTTCCTTTGACCGAGTGCTACCTTCTGTGCGCCAACTCCAGCTTGAATTATTTTTTTCTCGTTTGTTTTACCCCACAGTACGTAGTACAGTACATACTCCATAGTCCAGTCAGTGAAGGAGTATGGAGACTGGTCTATCTTAGTTCATTGACTACTGACTAGTACTACCGGGATCGGTCCGTATGATCAATGAGAAGATGACAATGATAGAAAATTCCCGAGGACGGTCGAAGACGGTAGGTATAAATTACACCGAGATTTGGATCGTGCGGTGCCAAGCCCAGGCCGAAATGAACAAGTGACGTAGTTCTCCCCGACGGAAGAAAAGATGGAGTGTAGTTTCTGGGGTCGGTGCGGTGGGAGAGCACCGGATCCGGGGCTAGCGGGTGGTTGGCGTGAGGAAAGCAAGCAGAAAGCTGGGGGTGAGGTATTTACTATTTAGTAATGACTACAGAGTATGCACTATCGGGCAATGGGGGAGGATAGTGTGGGGGTTTTTTTCTTGGATATACCGATGGTACCTGTATATTGCTTCCCGGTTTCCTTGTATAATCATGCCACGAGATTGAATATGACTACTAACATTATTGCCGAGGCGCAATTACAAAAACCCACTGCCGTGCATCGTTAGCTGATGAAATCATACAACCGGGAGAATTCTCGCGAATGCAGCAGCAAGTCAGACACTACTCCGGAGTAAAACTTCATACTTCAGTCGCCCCGCGGAGGTTCCCCACAACCCCAAATTGTTCGGACCATTCCCGGCATCACCGAACGTGGAGCGCTGTCTTCATGGTTCATTTATCTGCGTGCAGTAGCTGAAATCTGCAGGCATCGTGGCAGGGAGAAACCTAACACATGGGACATGGTCATTGGAATAAAAATCCGGGGAAATGCCCGTTGACTAATGTTCGTGCCGAGTCAGGCAGCACATTACTACGTAGCGCTTCTATTCAAAACCGCAAACTCCACGAACGAAACCGATGCTTTTCTTGAATCCCGAGCTTCGCGAAAGGATTTCTAGCGGCTCGTAGACCACCCCACAGAGTAAGACCGAAGACCAAGAAACAGAGGAGCCGCCGAAGGGCTTGAATGATCTAGGCAATATCAACGCCGATCTGCAGACCTCCACCCGATGCCGATGGACGGAGGACACTCCGTGCCAGTGTCTTTTCCCCATTGTCTGCCTCAGTGCCTCGAATTGCTCCGTCATGCTTTGAAGGGGAAATTGGATCCCGCCCGCGTCGCCATGCCGAAATGAAGAGGAGAGAGCCCGCTCCTTGCGGCCCAAATATCCCCGAGCGACCCGGAAATTTGCGGCCCTTGCGGACAGTCCGCAAGGGCCGGAAGACGCAGTCTAGCTATCCAAGAAATCCATACTCCGTTGGAGCCGTGGAGGTCAGACCATGTGCCGCGATTGCCTTGTCCTGTTCATAGAGGAGAACCTAACTGCGGGGTACTTCTGATTGCATCTGTCGAGTGAGACGGTAACATCATTGTCGTTGGCGACTTCTTTGTGTCTCTCGTCAATGCGTCGATTAGTCAGCTTTGTTGGAGCCTAAGGCCGCCTTCCCCGGAAACGGCATTTGCGTATTGACGTGTATCGTATCGTGTATCGTATCGTGTATCGTCGCCTCTGTAGAATGTTCAATATGTTACATGTAGCATAATAACAAGATCATTCATGCATATTAAACCCAATATCTTCAATCTGATTTCATGCCAGAATTCCGATTCCATGATCTAGAGCTGGCCAGGAATCCCGCATAGCCGATCGATCGTGTCCGATGCACCATGGAGGAGCGCGTCGGAATGCACTGAACTTACCTGCCGAGTGTATGGAGGGCGTAATGGAACTCTCCCTTCAAGGGTCTCCTCCCTTCTCCTGCATCCTCAATCCCATCCCCAAACAACCTCGCCCTTTGCGGGGCTGGAGATGCCGCCAAGAGGAATGACTCGGTGCTTTCTCATCAAAGCCAATGAAGGGCCAACTGCCCCGTTGCAGTTGGCCTGGATTCACTCGGAGATCGTGCCATGATCATAAGTCATAGCCATTATTCACCAGTACTACCTCCTGGCCGACAAATGATGCCGTCGGATGCCTCAAACCGGTCACCACATGGAACCCATCCGTTGGTCTACTCGTCTGCTAGTTTGCTAGTCCATCCTGGCAGCCTGGCACTTGCTCGATCTGGCTCCCCCATGCCGATCACCATACATGCCGTTCCAAACTTCTGCTGCCGGCGGGTCTTTCCTGCCTCCCTCAACATTAGACTAACTACCTAGACTATGCTGCATACTGTGGGGAACGCTGCCTGTACTCCGTAGTTCCAGTGTACTCCCGTCGTACATACAAACGATCCGTCCAACTGTCGCTCGATGCACCTAAATTTCCCCCTTCGTTGGGTGGCGTTCCTTTCCTTCTGTTTTGTTATTAATATCTCCCTCCTCCCCTCCCTGGTCTCCCTTCTTTCCCCCTTCTCACTCCCATCCTTCTGCCACTGTTGCGCGGTTGATTGCTTCTCTTTCTACTTCCCCGCGACGATGAAGTTCGGTTGGTTCGAGGCGGCGGCTTTGACTGCTGCCTCGGTGGTCAGTGCTCAGGTACAGAGCTCCCCCTTTCCCCCTTGATCAGGACAATTCTGCACGGATGTGGGCGGTCTCCTAATGATCTTGTATAGGATGACTTAGCTTTCTCGCCCCCTTACTATCCTTCCCCATGGGCCAATGGCCAGGGAGAGTGGGCCGACTCCTACAAGCGTGCTGTCGACCTTGTGTCTCAGATGACGTTGGCCGAAAAAGTCAACCTCACGACGGGTTCTGGGTAAGTGATTGAGAATCATCGCGGTTCCAGTGTAGAATTGTAAAGTTGACAGACCATTAGATGGCAGCTGGAGAAATGTGTCGGTCAGACGGGAAGTGTGCCCAGGTGAGCATTCATCCAATCTGTTGTAACCTGCTGAAAGCTGACTGTACATGGTAGACTTGGACTGTTGAGTCTTTGTTTGCAGGACAGCCCTCTGGGCATTCGTTTTTGTATGTCACTTGGGACTTGCTTGTCGTGACAGGGATGTGAATGACTAACCCTAACGGTTACAGCGGATTACAACTCAGCCTTCCCCGCGGGCGTGAATGTCGCCGCGACCTGGGACAAGTCTCTTGCCTACCTCCGCGGTAAGGCAATGGGACAGGAGTTTAGCGACAAGGGTATTGACGTGCAGCTGGGACCTGCCGCTGGTCCGCTTGGTAGACACCCGGATGGCGGCCGAAACTGGGAGGGTTTCTCTCCCGACCCAGCCCTCTCTGGCGTGCTCTTCGCGGAGACCATCAAGGGTATCCAGGATGCGGGCGTCATTGCGACTGCGAAGCACTATATTGTCAACGAGCAGGAGCACTTCCGTCAGGTTCCCGAGGCTGCTGGCTACGGGTTCAACATTTCCGACACCGTGAGCTCAAATTTGGACGATAAGACTATGCACGAGCTGTACCTCTGGTGAGCATCCTCATTCCACCCATTTGCCACTTCCAAGACCTCCACGCTAACTTCCACAGGCCATTCGCCGATGCTGTGCGCGGTAAGCTATTTTTTGGCTGGCCCCAGAAAGTTTGCGTTGCTAATGATTCTATTGATAGCTGGCGTGGGTGCCGTCATGTGCTCTTACAATCAGATCAACAACAGCTATGGTTGCCAGAACAGCGAGACCCTGAACAAGCTCCTGAAGGCCGAGCTTGGATTCCAGGGTTTCGTCATGAGTGACTGGAGTGCGCACCACAGCGGTGTTGGCTCTGCCTTGGCTGGTATGGATATGTCCATGCCTGGTGATGTTAGCTTCAACGACGGTACTTCGTTCTGGGGCACGAACTTGACAGTCGGAGTCCTCAACGGCACGATTCCCCAGTGGCGTGTGGATGACATGGCTGTCCGTATCATGGCTGCTTACTACAAGGTTGGCCGCGATCGTCTTCACACCCCTCCCAACTTCAGCTCCTGGACCAGGGACGAGTACGGATTTGAGCACGATGCGGTTTCCGAGGGTGCCTACGAGAGAGTCAACCAGTTCGTGGATGTGCAGCGTGACCATAAGGACATCATCCGTCGCGTGGGCGCTGACAGCATCGTCCTCTTGAAGAACAAGAACGCTCTTCCGCTGACGGGCAAGGAGAAGAAGGTTGCCATTCTCGGAGAAGATGCCGGCTCCAACGCCTGGGGCGCTAATGGCTGCGACGACCGTGGTTGCGATAACGGAACCCTCGCCATGGCTTGGGGTAGCGGAACTGCGGAATTTCCCTATCTTGTGACCCCCGAACAGGCTATCCAGAACAAGGTTCTCCAAGGTCGCGGTAACGTTTTCTCCGTCACCCACAACTGGGCTCTTGACAAGGTTGCCAAGCTCGCCTCGCAATCCAGGTAAATGCCGAAATTGGTTTATTGATATTCTCCCGTGTGCGAGCACATGGCTAACATGCCACCATAGTGTTTCTCTTGTCTTCGTCAACGCCGATGCGGGTGAAGGATTCCTCAGCGTGGATGGAAACGAAGGAGATCGCAAGAACCTCACTCTCTGGAAGAACGGCGACAACTTGATCAAGACAGCGGCTCAGAACTGCAACAACACCGTCGTCGTCATCCACTCCGTCGGCCCCGTCCTGGTCGACGAATGGTACAACCACCCTAACGTCACCGGTATCCTCTGGGCTGGTCTGCCCGGCCAAGAGTCTGGAAACTCCCTGGCCGATGTGCTGTACGGAGATGTCAACCCTGGCGGCAAGACCCCCTTCACCTGGGGCAAGACCCGCGAGTCGTACGGTGCTCCATTGCTCACGAAGCCCAACAACGGCCATGGGCCGCCCCAGGAGAACTTCGAGGAGGGTGTGTTCATTGACTACCGCCACTTCGACAAGCGCAACGAGACTCCCATTTACGAGTTTGGCTTTGGTCTTAGTTACACCACTTTTGAGTACTCGGGCCTGCAGATTCAATCCTTGAACGCATCCAAGTACACCCCTACCTCTGGGAAGACGAAGGCCGCCCAGACTTTCGGCGAGACTGACAAGGCCTCGGAATTCGTATACCCCGACGGACACCAGAGAATCCACGAGTACATCTACCCGTGGCTTAACTCCACCGACCTGAAGAAGTCTTCGAGCGATCCCCACTACGGATGGAAGGACTCGCGGTACATCCCCGAGGATGCCACCGATGGCTCGCCTCAAGACCTCCTGCCCGCTAGTGGCGGTCCCGGAGGTAACCCCGGCCTGTACGAAGACCTGGTTCGGGTTTCAGTCAAGATTACCAACTCTGGCCACGTTGCCGGCGATGAAGTACCTCAGCTGGTAAGTTAGATATGATTCTCTCTGATATGACAGCAAATTGGGGATATTCTTGAAGCTAACCGCTTGCTACCTACAGTATGTCTCCCTTGGTGGCCCCAACGAGCCCCGAAAGGTGCTCCGTCAGTTCGAACGAGTGCGCCTGGGTCCTTCGCAGCAGGTTGTGTGGTCTACCACGCTCACCCGCCGCGACCTGTCCAATTGGGACGTTGCAACCCAAGACTGGGTGATCACCAAGTACCCCAAGAAGGTCTTCGTTGGAAGCTCTTCGCGAAAGCTGCCGCTGCAGGGTTCATTGCCCGTGGTGGTTTAGAAGAATGGACGAGACGAAATGATTTGTACAGGAATAATGACTTGCGATGTACATTCTTCGGATAACGACCAGTACACTGGATATTAGGGATTAGTGATTAATCGACTAAGTTATCACAATAATCTCTCTCTTTATGTGTTCTTTTTTCTCTATAGATCTTTATTTGCCTGTTGTATGTAGATTGTAGCCTAAGTGGTAGGCGGTGAACAGCGACGTCATTCTCTGGCGCTTCCAAGTCTTCCTTTCGTCTGCCTTTCGCTCTGTCCGTCACTTGTCTCCGGTGCTACAAACCACTGACCTTGGCGATCCAATTGAACCATTGCCCTCTTGCCCTTTTACTCATAAACATAAGATAATAAATTACAACCCAGTTGATATCTACTGGAGTTCCACTACAGAGTCAAAAAGAAAAGGAGGAAAAATACAAAATAAACATGTCATCCGACAAACCTCCCACGACAACAGCGCGACTCAACCAACCACCAGCGACGGCACTTCTCGTCTACCCAGTGACCTTAATTGTCGGATCGCTATTCTCTGTCCTTTCTCCGACAGCCCAGGGCTCCCGGGACCATGCCATTGACCAGACCGGGCCCTTGGCTCCTACGATCGCCGCCGACCTGAACCTGCCACAACCGCCCGTCAACTACTTTGCTCGCAAAGACAACATCTTCAACGTTTACTTCGTCAAGGTTGGATGGCTATGGACTACGCTAGCATTCTCTTTCCTACTCTTCACCCTACCCTCCTACGCGGCTCCCTCGAGCCACCAACCGCGACGAATCGGCCAGGCCATCGCCCGCTATGCCCTGGCCACGCTGGTCTGGTATCTGACGACGCAATGGTTCTTCGGACCGGCCATCATCGATCGCAGCTTCGTGTTCACGGGCGGGAAATGTGAGCGCGTAGTTCCGCTGGCCGAGGGTGAGGACTCGCCGAGTCTTCATACGTTGTTCACAGCGGCGGCGTGCAAATCGGCCGGTGGATCTTGGCGAGGCGGTCACGATGTGAGCGGGCATGTGTTCATGCTGGTGTTGGCGACGTCAATGCTGGTTTTCGAAACGGTCGGGGCGCTGACGTCGGAAAATGGAGCTAAGAAGGCGGACAGTGGAGATGAGTCGTCTGTCGCGCTCAAGAAATTGTCGGTGAGGTTTGCCTGGGCGGTTTCTGGCTTGGGATGGTGGATGCTTTTGATGACTGCTATTTGGTTTCATACGTGGTTTGAGAAGGTATGTTTTCTCTTACGTTCTTTGGTGGGCGGTGGTGCTTCCTTGAGCTTGGCTAACATTATGATAGTTGACTGGGCTCTTGATTGCCTTAGGAACGGTCTATACCATTTATGTCCTCCCCCGACGAAATATCCCCTGGAGAGACGCGGTGGGCCTTCCGGGTGTATAGCGTATATACAATTCCTTGGTCTTGCTCCCTGTCGGTTATAGAAGATCTCAGGAGTTCTTGTTTCCAGCACAGATTCATGTGCTGAATGAATGATGCATATTGTAGAATACTATCATGAATGTATATCCAGTTCTGTTTCATCTACGTTTCCCGGTTAAGGACAGGCTCTGGTCCTAGATATCCGTGCCGGAAAGCTACACAGTCTTAGCATTGACTCACTGTCTACAACAGGACACACAACACAACTACTCACCTCCTGGCAGCAACGCCGATGCATACATGACCTTTGTTATCGGCCGCAGATCCTCTGGCGTTTCAAGTGACTGCTCCATGTACGGTTCCCAGAAGTCCAGAATGGAGTCAGCATGCGCCTTTAGATCCACGACCCTCTCTTTCTCCGACGACTGCTCCGAAATACACTGAAGACCCAAACAGGTGCCAAACTCGCGGAATGCCAGACGCGACTTGATGCTTCGCTCGAAGTAGCGGTCGACTTCAAACACATCGTCTATATTGCACATTAGCTCTGAACTCACCACAGAACACCAGCACGATGAACATACCAACCCGCTCATCCGCCTGACTCGCCAACCTCGTCGCCCACTCCTCCTTTCCTACAAACCAATGGACCGTCCACATCGTCATGCCCAGATCCAACGGATCCCCAGACACATAATGCTCTCCCCTCCTACGCATCACACGCCTATAATCCGCAATCTCATCCGCCAACACCTCCCCTTCTGCCCACGCCTGCTTCGCCGCGGCCTGCAACAACCTAAACACAACATACCCATCGACCGGATCCAAACTCCCCTCCGAGCCCACCAACGGCGTCGACAAATCCGCCGCCATCTTCCACACCATACGCGGCCGCGCCGATTCGCGATCCACGAAAAACCGCGGATGGATGGCTCGCGCCAACGCCACCGCTTGGCTGTTATATGTTGGATCCCCGGTCGCCAGGGACAGGCGGTTCAGCGCAAACATCCACACCGTCAGATAGTGGTGATATTGGCCGTCTGCGTCCGGGCCCGTCGCGTCTGGCTTTCCGATCCGAAGGCCTCCGCCGAGGGGGTTTGTGTCTGTTGCGCCGGGGAGTCGGTTGCGGCCGTCGCGCGTGCGGCCGAGAACTTCGTGGACTGTTTCGGTGAGACGCCGGGCGAGGATTAGGTATCTATCATCTGGTGCGGAGGAGGATGAGGAGGTCTGCAGTGCTAAGGTCTCGTGTTCCCGGTGCAGTGTGAGGAAGTTTATCACGCCGAATGCGTCGGTCCAGAGGTATCGGCCGCGATGGCCGCCTGAGTCCGGAGGCGGGGTCCATTGGCTGGGGTCTGGGATGGAGTTGAAGTCGCCGTAGATGGATTCCTGCGCTTGTTGGAAGCGTTGAAGGCGGGGCGAGCTGTGAAGGATGGATGCGCTCATGGTATTTGTGATGCTGTTGCTGCTACTAGGACTAGTGCTACTGTTCCAGCGGGGATGCTGTCGGAGATGGATTTGGATACGTGCAGGAATTAACGGACCGGTGATAGACTTGATTGTGAGCATTGCAGAGTTTTCTTTTACTTTTATTATTATTGTTTGCTTTTATTCTTAGTTCAGTCGCGCAAACCTACTGTGTACGAGTTGTGACGTGGGTGTTCACCCGGTGAAGTCATAATGATCGCGCTGCGAATGACTTCATCGCTCCTAATTAAGTCCCTCATTCGGTAAAGTACATAAATACCTGATGGTACATCTGGACAGATCTAAAGATGCGAACGTCCTGAAATGCTTTCTAGATGCACTAAATCTCTCTTATCCATAGGTATGGCGTCAGAGAAACTCCAGAGACTTTTCACCGCGGCAGCTCGTCCCTTGCCACCCATCGAGGACCCCAGTTTCGCCTCGCATTTTGATGGCTTCGGCGACTATCCCGTCGTTCTTCTGGGCGACGGCAGCCATGGAACGTCGGAATTCTACTCTGCGCGAGCCGAGATCACGAAGCGGTTGATCGAGCATCACGGGTTTACCATGGTCGCCGTCGAGGCTGATTGGCCGGACGCTGAAATGATCGATCGCTACGTGCGACGACGACCTGGTCCCAAGGCGCCCATCGGCGAGCACACACCCGACTACGAGCCCTTCGGCCGATTTCCCACCTGGATGTGGCGCAATCGCGAGACGCAGACGCTCGTGGAGTGGATGCGCAACCGCAACGCACAGGTCACAAAGGACCAGAGCGCCGGCTTCTACGGCCTAGACATGTACAGCATGGGAGAATCCATGCACTCGGTGATCCGGTACCTGGACCGCGTGGACCCGGAGGCCGGGAACACCGCGCGACTGCGCTACGGTTGTCTGGCGCCGTGGGTCGACGATCCGGCCTCGTACGGACTCTCAGCCGTCCGGGGCATGCAGGACTGCGAAGCCGCGGTGGTGAAGATGCTGCGCGATCTGCTGGACAAGCGCGTGCAGTACGCCGCAAGCCCCCACAACGGCGACGAGTACCTGAGCGGCGAGCAGAACGCGTACCTGGTGCGGGACGCCGAACGCTACTACAAAGCCATGTACTACAGCTCCGCGGCGTCGTGGACGCTGCGCGACACGCACATGGTCGACGCGCTGCAGCGACTCCGGCGCTCCAAGCCCGGCGCCAAGGTCGTGGTGTGGGCGCACAACTCGCACTGCGGCGACGCCCGGTATACGGGGATGGGACGGCGGCGCGACGAGGTGAACCTGGGGCAGCTGTGTCGCGAGAAATTCGGGCGCGAGAACGTCGCCCTGATAGGCTGCGGGACGCACACGGGTACTGTCGCGGCCGCGCATGAATGGGACGACGATATGCAGGTAATGACCGTGCGGCCGTCGCGGGCTGATAGCTGGGAGCGCGTGGCGCATGACACGGGGATTCCCAGCTTTTGGATGGATCTGCGGCCGGGCAGGATCGACCCAAAGCTGGCGGTGGCGATGGAGACCGATTCGGAGCGCCTGGAGCGGTTTATCGGGGTCATCTATCGACCGGAGACGGAGAAGTTGTCGCATTACTCCCAGGCGGAGTTGCACAATCAGTTCGACGCCTATGTCTGGTTCGATCAGACGGTGGCAGTCCAGTCGTTGGATGTGGAGCAACCGAAAACGGCATTGGGAAGTGAAGAGACGTATCCATTTGGCGAGTAGAGGATGTAATGGGCGAAGTAATGGGAGGAAAGAGGAAGATCAGGGAGATGATAAGTTAGTTATGAATAATGAAGTAGGGATAAAATGCACAACTGTGGAATGAGTCAGCGCATAATGACGTCAACTCACCGCCCGGCATTATTTGTTTACCTTCGACTTTGTTGTTTTCTCCCTTGCGCTCCTCTCTCTCTCTCTTGCCTCCGTTTGCCTCGTTCACGCCACGTCCCGTCAATTGCGCTCTCATCTCCGTATTTAGGATAGAATCCACTCTCGCATCCCATCCATTTTCGACCCCTCATAATGGTGGTTCGCCGATCTGCGCGTCTGCGCAGCCGTCAGGCTTCCTCCGAGGTAAGAAGACATTCGCCCACATTCTGCCCCCCCCCCGACAACCGCCAACCTCACCTCACTTTCGCCTCACCCACCATCATCCCACCGCGGTGATTTATGCTTTCAATGCTTCACGGCCCTTGCATGACTCTTCACAGCATGCTGATCTCGATCCTTAATTTAGGAACCGCAGCTGCCTGTTGACCCCGTCAACAATAACAACAACAATCCCGCTAGCAACGACGACCAGAACACGACTACTAATACCCACAACACACTCCCCGCCGTCATGGAGCGCGACGAGGCCCCCGTTGTTGACGCTTCCCCCCAGCCCGAGCCCAAGGCTGCCACGACTACCACTGCCACTCCTACTTCTTCCAATCTCCGCACTCCTCTCAAAGCAGCTCCTCCCCACCCTAAGACCGCCACTACTCCTTCGGTTGCTGTGAATCGCGGCTCGCCTCTGAAGGCAACTCCCATGCAGAAGACTCCCTCTCAGAAGACACCGTCTCAGAAGACGCCCGCTCAGAAGACTCCTGTGGCCCAGACCCCCACTAGCGTACTCACTCGCCCGCCTCACCAAGAGATGCACCCCAGCAAAGTCCACCAGAGTACTACCAAACAGGCGGACTCGGGCTTGATCTTGGGCTTCAATCCTGTCAAGAAGGATGCCGAGGGCAAACCTGTGAAGGAATCCCTGGGGCAGGATACTCCTTCCAAGGCCCGACCGTCGCCCGCGTCCACCTGCTTCGGTACTCCCGGCTTCGATTTCAAATTCTCCTGCCACGAGTCGCAGCTTAGCGACGAAGCAAACAAGCTCATGGAGTCTGTGCGCGAGGATGCTGCCAAAATCAAGTCTCAGATGACCTTGGACCAGAAAGACGCCGCCCCGCAGAATGCCGACGATCAGCAGGCCGGGGACCGAAGAATCGCGCATCCCAAGGGCAAAACCAATCGCTTCAGCAATGCACACATGGCCGAGTTCAAGAAAATGGACTCGATTGCCGGCCACGCATCCGCCTTCCGCGCCACCCCCGGACGCTTCCAGCCTGTCCAGAAGACTCTCAAGCGAACCAACTCCAAGGCACGCTTGGATGAGTCGGATAAGAACTCGCCCGCCAAGGCGACCCCATCCAAGCCTGCTGCTGTTCCCGCCGTCTCGGCCGCGTCGGCCAGCGCCAAACGCGTGAAACATGTTAAGACTGACGACACATCTACACACCGCCCCACTGAAGGCGAACCTCGTACTCCTAGCAAGCCCGCTAATGTCCGTCCCCGGTCGGCTGTGCGCAACTCGCTGATGACCCCGACTGCGGCTTCTGCGGCGCGCGCCACTTACACGAGCATCAAGCCCCCTCGGGCGTCCATGATTCCCTCTCTGGCACGCTCTCCGGCACGCTCTCCTTCGTTGAACCAGCCCACCGCTCCGCGCACGCCCAGGACTGACTTCAACCCCCGATTCAAGACCAACATCCCGTCCCTGCCCAACCTGAAATCGATTCTCCGCCGCAACCACCAGCCTCTGTTCTCCAAGGACCCTTCTAAGATTGCGGCTGGAACTCATGTGACAGCGCCGGACTTCGAGTCCAAGATGCTGGTGGGATCATCGCGGGACGCGTCGGAAGATCTTGTTCAGACTCCTTCGCCTAAGAAGCGCGTGGAGTTCTCCGCTAGCACTCGCTCCCCTGCGGCTGAGGCGTCTCCTTCCCCCTCCAAAGCCCCTGCAGTGGTGCCTCCGCCTATCTCGGATATTGTTTATCCCACTTTGCCAGTCTTGACTCCGGACCAAGCGGGTTCCAAGTCAGTGAACGCCGAAGCAAAGCATACTATCCGCCAGGTTCGTCCCTCGGATGCCGCCCCTGTTATTACCACCGCTTCCGCCCCCGATGTCGCCGGCGTTCCTCACGGAATCGGAAACAAGAAGCGGCACCGGGCCACCGAAGACGAGGCCGAGGCTGAGAACGTCCCGCCGGCCGAGTCTCCCTCCGAGGCTCGCAGCACTAAGAGAGTCAAGCTGAGCTCGCCGTCTCCCACCAAGATGCCTACTCCTAGTCCTACCAAGGCTCGGACTCACACCCCCATGCGGTCGTCCTCGAGTGCTAGTCGATCCGGGACCCCGGCAAGTGCTCGGCAGAGGAACCGTGGTATTCTAAGCATGAGCCGCCTGAACATGCTCGCTCGACCCAAGAACCGTCCTTGATTGTTCATCAGCTTTCAGATGAACAAGACTGGGACCGAAATGACCAGTTCATATGCATTCACGATACTTTTTTCTGCTTCTTTCTAAACCGCACATAGCCATGCCGCATTTCAAGATTCTTATTTCCCCTTCAATTTTCCCGGTGAATGGTGTCTCTTTTTCATCCCGTACAATTTCTGCCCATTGACCCGACAGTCTCCAGACTGGCCCATGTATTTACTTCATCGGATTTGATATCTCTGGGATTGGGTTTTCGATTTGCTTTTTAGTTTTCACGCAGGCGCTTGGATGCATCCGGTATGCAAGATTCACTGGACGGCGTTGGATGCGTTTCTTTTTTCTTCAGTTCATATGATCCCTTCAGTTCCATATTTACCTTGTCTCGGGCTCTAGGTGAATTGGATGCAGGAGTGCATGACATGAATTGGCCTTTTTTTCTTTTTTTCTTTTTTTTTTTTCAATTCAATGTTGGCGATTTTGACTTGATAATGAACATCTTGTCCGCTTTGTCCTGTTTAAATTGCAATTTGCATCGGAAATTGAATGCTTTTCTTAATCCTTCTTACTTTCTATTCATTAATGAGCGTGGAACCAGCAATACGGATCTGATGGCAGATAGATACAGATGTCTTTACTTTTTTATCTCCCTGCCGTGCTTGTGTGTTAGATGAGTTAGTCGTCCTACATGGTTGCCTATCATATTTACTTCTAGGTTGACTTTCTATTTCTTCTCCTGCCTCGCACCGAAACTTAAATGGACCTTTTGATGGGTTTCTTTCATACGGGGTATAGTGTTCATAGTCCTGTCCATCAATCTATTCATTCACCTCTTCTACAAGGTTCGATGATTCTGCGCAAACTGACCCTTCCCATAGCTGCTGGCTAGTTCCCTATGTCGCCATCTGATTAATGTATTGAGTTATGTTGCAAAACTATGCACATGCCTAACGTTCCAAGGTATAAAGAGTCGAGATGCTAAATCGGAGATTAAATAGGAACAAAAAATAAAGGGGGAGGAAAAAACCCAAAAAGTAGAAGAGAAGAGAGAAGCGCCGAGGAGAAAGGATCTAAACTCTAAAAGTAACTTAACTCGGTAAGATGAAACAGAGAACAGAGAACAGACAAAGAAAAGGAAGGCCACGCCGAATAAGAATAACGAAAAGAGGAAAAAAATATTCGTGAATCTAATCAACCATGGAATGTGCTTTGTTCTGCTCGTGTTTTTCTCGTGGACGTCCTGTCCTTGTTTCGTCTGTCCGCCATCTCTGCTCTGATATTCTTTGTTACGCTGGTTGTGTTTCCAAGGATTGATTGATGAGCACCAGTGTTGGTTTGGGGTCTTGTTCTTGATTTTTATTTTCTTCCATCCAGGGTATGATAGGTAGGTAGGTAATATCACGAGTGTAATGTAATGAGTAAAATCACAGGAAGATATCGAAATGAGAAAGAAGAAAAAGGAGAAGAGAATATAGGATCATAAGATTGAAGCAGGTGGAAAAAACGCAAAACTCCGAGCCCATCCATATCTGTCTGTCAACGAGGATGATAACAAAAGGAAAATGACATAAAATAGATAATAATTATTAGACATAAAAAGAACCGATAAAAAAAAGAGAAAGCCAGCCACCAAGATATGAAAAAAGTACATGAGTAGAAAGCAAAGCAGGAGAGAAAAAAAAAGAAACTCAGGTGATATCATCATCGTCATCCCTTCATCGAGGCCAAAAATGAATCCAGATTGTATTCCTCTTGGTATTGTCGATCGTCCCAGAGTTCTCCGAGATCGTCGAGCCAGCCCTTCTTGCCCTTTTCTTTGACTTCACCGTCGATGTCGACCATGTCGACTTCGTTGCCGGTGGCGGTGTCACTGGGCTTCTCGGCATTGTCGGCCGTTTCGCCTAGATTGAAGAGATCCAGGAGTTGGTCTGTGTCCATGGTATTGAGGCCGGCGTTTTGTTGATTGACCACTGTGGATGCGACGTCGATTTTGAATCGTTGGAGACTGGGGAGAATTGTTAGCACTGAGTCATTGAATGGGGAGGAAAAGAGAAAGAGAAAAAGAAAATAAACAGAGGCTGGGGGTGAAAACTTACTTCAAAATCTTCTCCTCCAGCGTTCCCCGGGTGATCAATCGGTAGACATTGACAACCTTCTTTTGTCCAATACGATGGGCACGGTCCATGGCCTGGATATCCTTCTGCGGGTTCCAGTCATGCTCCACGAAGATAACCGTGTCGGCTCCCGTCAGGTTCAGACCCAATCCACCAACGCTGGTCGTGAGAAGCAAGACATCGTAACTGGGATCCGTGTTGAATCGGTTGACAATGTCCTGACGCTTGGTTGCTTCGACGCCACCGTCCAGGCGGAGAAACTGAACGGAAGGAAGAAGTTTCTTGAAAACTTCACTCTGTACAATGTCCAGCATTTCCTTCATCTGACAGAAGACCAGGGCTCGGTGCGGGCTGACGTAGCTGGCTCCGGTAGCCAGGTCACCTTCGCTGGGTGGATCAACGCCGATACCGCAGTCGAGCATCAGGTCGCGCAAAGCGCTGAGTTTAGGTGCGTGGGAAACATCTCGGATGTAGGAATTCTTCGCGTTCAGATAGGTCTGGACCTCGTCGTATTTCTTGTGGCCTTCTTTGACGACAAGCGCCGGGGAGTTGCAAAGACGGCGCATGTATTGCAACGCTTGGAAGATGTGCTCCTTGTCAGACTTCTCGGAGCTGCCCACCTTGTCTGTGAGAGCCTTTTGCTCCTTCTTTGTGAAATCCTCAAAGAGTCGCTTTTGGAGCTCACTAGGGTCACAGTAATAGTTCTGGATGATCTTCGGAGGCAGGTCGTTAAGCACCTCCTCCTTCAGACGACGCAGCAAGAAGGGCAAGACTTGCTTATGCAGAGCTTCAATCGCCAGTGCTCCAGCCTCTTGCTCCTTCGAGGAGGACTTGCTGAAACGACTTGCCGCGATCGGTTTTGCGAAGCGATCCAGGAAGACCTTTTCTGTACCGAGGAACCCGGGCATCAAGAAATCGAAAAGGGACCACAGCTCCAGCACGTTGTTCTGGATAGGAGTACCAGAGAGGATCAATCGGTGGTTGCTGACGATGCGCTTGACTGCCAGAGTGACCTTGGCCTTGGGGTTCTTGATCAAGTGACCTTCGTCCAGCACACAGTAGTTCCAGCTGATGGGGTTGAGGATATCGTTGTCGTTTCGACAGATGTCGTACGAGGTCACAACGATATCCGCGTCCGCGAGAGCGCCTCTTAGTCGTGCACGTTCCACTGGCGGTCCAACGTATGCGACGCTTTTGAGGAATGGAGCATACTGTTTAATCTCTTGCTGCCAGTGTCCAGAAAGAGATGGCGGGCAGACAATCAAAGATGGAAGCTTTCTGGAATCTGTTGCCTGGGTTCGCGCATATTCTTCGGCGCGCATATGATGATCGCTAGCAACAATGCAAATGGTCTGAAGGGTTTTGCCGAGACCCATGTCGTCACAAAGGATTCCATGTAGGTTGTAGCGGTTGAGGAAAGCAAGCCAATTAACACCCTCCTGCTGGTAGGGTCGTAGCTCGGCCTTGATGGAGACCGGTAGCTGGAACTCCTCTACCTTTCGCACGTCCAGCATCTGCGACATGAACTTCCTCTCCCGTTCGCGACCCTTGAGCAGCTCCTCTGAGAGACCAGGCGGGTCTGGAATGCCGGCCTCCAGAGGAACGAGTTTGACTAATGTTGCGAATGACGTCGTGGCCAGAAGTCTCACATCGTTATCAGAGTCGCTCATTCGTCCCAAGACTGGCACGACGAGGAAGATAACGTAAGGCAGAATTCCGTCTTCCATAACATGGATGAGATGATAGATACATTCGACGGCTCCCTGGCGGTGATGAACATCCAGGGCATTGTTGATAGTAGGCAGTACCTTCTCGACCAGCATAGTCATGCCCTCCACCGTAATGACGCTGCATATCGTGGCGAAACATTTGGCAGCCGCGTAACGAATGACGGAGAGCTCGCATTGCAGGGCCTTGGCGACAATTGGCATGAGACCAACCACCCAAGGGTAGAGACCCGGATGGAACTTGGGAAGGATGGCACGAAGTGTTGACAATCCGTCCACAGCTTCTTGACCCAGATCATTATTGGGATCAAGAATGTCGGCAGGGAGGTCGCCGGAGAGCGCTGTTTTGAGCGGACGTTCGACCAGAGCTGCAAGGTTGGGCACTTTCTCCATAAGGTCTGCACCGAACTTGACGGCGAGTTGCTCGAGGGCATCCTTGGCACCACGACGCATGATTCTCGCATCCTTTGCCTCCTTCTCGAATTTTGCCGCATCCGGATGATCGCGACGATCTTCCTCCTTACGAAGTGATAGAATCGACTTGTCGAGGCTGGCATTGTGGTGGAACTCGGGAGTCTCCGACGTATCCACACAGCAGTACTTGACCAAATTTGTAATGACCTTGTCGACGGGGCCTCTCTTGGCGGCATTCGTATAGTACTCCACTAGAGTAACAACCGCGGTTGCAGAGCGTTGCTGAAGCTCGGCGTTTTCTTCGTTCTTGATATTCTCCATGATTCCCTTGATGATCTGGCCAGGCTTCTTGGGAATATCATGCAAGGCAACCAAGGCACCGGCTGCCGCGGCTCGGACACGCATGTCTCGCTGCTCACGGACGTTTCGTGCCTCGGAGATTGCATTCTCTGCCGTTGCGCGTGTGTCGGTCAGTACTTGGTTGGCGGTCATCCGGTGCATGGGCGTCATTGTCTTATTTAGCCGGTCAAAGTCTTGCCCGATCACCTTTTCGGCGTCGGACAGAGAGAACGCACTCGGGCCAGCCTCGGGGTCCCCTTGAACGATAACGGCTAGGACCGGCAATCGGGATCCAGCGACATGCCCATGGTCCCGGAAAGCATTCAGCAATGAATGACACTGCGCACGGGCGACATGGAGATAGCATGCGATATCACTATACCACAGTGGACGGTCTCCTTCCAAAATCGGGCGCAACTTCTCACATAGTTGAGCGGTGTACTTGGCGCTGGGACCGGCGAATCTGGCATATTCTTCGATAACCATGGCAGATGAGAGTTGCGAAGTCGACGCGGGGTGGTTGAGACCATCGATAATAGACGGCCAGAGATTTGAAAGTCCGTGCTTGTCCCAGAAATGGAGGAATTCTCCAAGGGCTTTGGAGGCGTGAATCTTGGATCGCAGCATCGTATCCGTGCCGACAAGGTCAATGTCACCCTGGAGCATGTGTCCATCAACATTGTGAGCCGAAGGCGGTGGTGGAATCTCCTTCTTTTCGACCTTGCGCCCGCGTTTCTTGGCCGCGTCAGGTCCAGCATTGTTTGAGCTGGGGGAGGACCTCGCAGGGGCAGCAGCGCTGGTTGGGAACGGCAAGCCGGACGGTTTGATGAAAAGGGAGGCGTTCATGGGGATAGGATAGCGGGGTACACCGAAAGGTGCCATGGTCAATGTGATGAGGGGTTGTACATTGTTCAGCAGTTCGGCCTCCATGTTGAATAATCCACGAGTTTCCAAGGCCTTCAATAATTCCGACCATACTTGGAGAGACAGCTTCAGGACACCTTCGTTCCGCTCCACCAACAAGTTCTGGAAGATGAGACGGAGCGCTTTGCCATTGACCCATTCGTTGGTGCCCTCGCCCTCGAGTTTCAAGAAAGTCATCAGGGCCCGGAGCACTGCAGAACGGACGCTGGTAATTGTATGTCGCAAGAAGGGGTAGAGGCGAGGGACGAGGTTGCCAAACGAAGACTCCGAATCGACGGCGGCGTTTGTTTTCATGGCTTCGAGTACTTCGCGGAATGTACAGAGCTTGGCCAGCAGGTCCATCACCGACCCTGTACTGGCACTCAGGTCATCCTGCAGATTAGAGAGACAGTCCCACACGATGGTCATAAGCGGACCCAGCGTGCCCTGTCGAGAGGTAACGAATTCCTCTGCAATGGGTACCAGCGTGGCGGCACTCACGGCACGGACATCGTCGTCGTAGTCTCCTAGGCCTTTCATAACCGCCTCCAAGACGCCATCCATAAGCTTAGCATCTTTCACAAGTAGGTCTTTTCGCACCGCCACTAGATAGCGAAGACCGATCATGCCACCATGGCAAACTTCCCAGATGGGACGATCCAGGTCCAGGTCTTTTTGCATGATGACACGATAGAGACACTTGTAGACGGAAACCACTGTGCGCGTGCTGAGCTGGGACAGAAGGGCACCCAACGTTTGACCGACAGTCTCGCGGATCGGAGCAACAACATTATCAGAGATATAATCTCCAAAACGATCGAGCATGAGAACGCAGATAAGACGGCAGGCCAAATCGTCCAACCACTTGCGATTGAGGGTATCATTCTCAGCTCGCGTTTTCCCTCGAACCCGACCGGCACCGGCACCTTGCACGCGAATGACTTCACGAAGAGCCATCGCCGCCCCGTGACGAACTTCCCAGTTCGGATCGAAGATATCAATCATGAGGAAATCACACATGGGATCAAAGGGCCACACCGGGCTGGGACCCTCGTCGACAAGTTCCGGCTGGATAATGGGTTTTGCGGGTGTGGTCTCGCCCTTGAATTCCGTGACAATCTTCGAGTCGTCATCGGCGCTGGATCGGTCGAGCGAGAAATAATCGGGTTTCGAGTCGCCATTCCGCTCCTCCCCATTCTCTGCTTTGATCGGGTGGGGTGTCGTTGCTGAGGGTGTGGTAACACTCTCGGATGGCCGTCGCGCGGAGATATCTACCAACCGTACTTTGTTGGCGCCCAGCTTCGCGCTCTGTTTGTTTTTTCGTTTCAGCTGGTTCAATTGCCGCTTGCTCAGACCCGCCTCCTCGCCGTTGGCAGGCTCACCGGGGGACGCCACCGCGGAATGGTTCATGCCATGGTGGTTGTTATTGTTATTGTTGCTGTTTTCACGCGAAATAGGCGAAGGAACCTCTTTCGTCCCAGACGCCGGCTTGTGAAACAGGTCATTATCGTCGATCAACTCTTCTTCGATATATTCCCCTGCGAGACCCAATCGGGAGATTAGTGTCTTCTTCTGATGCTGTAGCCGGGCGGCCGGATCTAGGGCGGCCAGCGAATATTCGTATTCTTTTCCGGCACTACCCAGCAGCCTCTTGCCGAATCTTAGGATGGAGATCAGGTCGAGGCGATCAAGCTGGAGTAACGGCTCTTCCGCGGACGAGGGTTGCTCTTCCTCGGCCTTGATGTCGACGTCCAAGTCATCATCATCGTCTTCGGCCTTTTTGATCTGCAAGCCATCGTCCTCGTTCGGGTCAAAGACATCTGCATTAGTGACAATGAGACCGATGGCCTTGGCAGCGGCCGTGCGGGTATCCCACGATTTAGATCTTAGATACGGTAGAATGCGACCCAGCAGGTTGAAGAGCTCGTCAGGGTGCTGTTTTTGAACATCGGCCAGCTGCTGGGCGGCCGTGTTACGGATGAGAGGCGTGCTGCCCGTCTCCAGCAATCTACAAAGCACAATGATTAGTCAGATGCGCCCCGACGGGGACTCGAAGAGTGAACGGATACTCACGTGACCAAGCGATCCAGTCTAGCGCGCAACACCGGTTAGCGTCATGTCACACATGTACGGGTATTACCGTCTACCACTTTTTCTTCGCGTAGACACTAGGTAGACTGTAGAGAAACTCACCTGGAAGTCATGGCGGGCAGATTCCCCTCTCACGGGGGGGAGAAAATGTGAGAAAGGGTGAAGGGTGGAAAGGTCCACCGGAAACCAACTCAACGTAGGCAAAGTTCGGGTGAAGTGCAAGTGAAAGAGAGGGAAATAATAACAGGTCGTGGGAATCGTTGTAGTCGTCGTAGTCGGAGCAGTGACTGTAAGGTACAAAGAAATAATACAGCCGCGTTACACCGCCGTCACCGCCATCGAACAGGAAGAAGAGTGGAGAGTGGATAGGTCCAATCACGAGACGCGCAGGGGAAATAAAGGGCGGCGCAGTATGGGTTTATTACTGGGAGTCGCGAAGCCGGCAGTCATCGGGAGAGCAGAGAGAAGAGTTTGGTGGTTGAGATGGAGATTCCCGCGATCATATAGTAAGGTGAGGGCGGATGACGATGTAGATGGGAAACATAAAAAGAAGAAAAAAAAAAAGGTAAAATAAAAAATAATACACTCAAGAATCAAGATAAAAAAAAAAATAAAAAATAAAAAAAGAAGAAAATTAAATTAAAACGCTCTCTCCAAATGGAGAGTCGCAAAGTCCAGCGTCGACGGGATGGCCGCAGCAGCAACGGGCCAGAAGAAGCGGAAAGCGTCAGTCACCTCAGTAACTCAAGTATCAACAAGAGAGCGCTCGAGGTCACGCAGCCTGTTTATATCATTGGGGCTTCTTTCGCTGGGCGCGCCGACCCATGCTTGGGCCCTGCGCGCTAGTCTCGTTCCGGATTAGCTGGCCCCACGCCCGCAAAGGTTTTCGTGTGCCCACGTGACTCCCCAACCTCACGGGAAGCCGCCTTTGCGCCTGGGCGCCTGAGGCTGCACTGCGCCGCTCCCGTTTGGATGCCCTCCAGATAGAGTGTAGCTGTGTAGCTATCCGTACTTCCGACGGAGGACCATGCGTCAAGGACACTCTCTCCTACGTTCATTGCCTAGGTATTGCTCCCCAGACGATCGTCCATTCCCCTTCCGATCCAATCCGGTCATGGGAAGCTTGTTTCGATTCCTCTCCCAAACGCCAAGAAATGCCAGATGGCCTCATAGTTCGGAGAAGGGGGTTTTCATCCCTCGTCCGCGTCGGCATAGATACCTCTTTCAAAATCACCTGCCCGTTGTGGTCTTGTCGGGCCTGAGGCTTTTGTCTATCGGTTCATTGTTTGCCTCAGGCTGCTCCCATCCGGATCCAATCAGCGGGCCTCGATTACTTGTCGGAGCGCGAAATCATCTGGAAATATATATCGGGATCGTCATTGGCCCTCTTTGTCTGTCTTTGTAGGCGTCTATATATAACCTGGTGTCTAACAAACAACCAGTCTTTTGACTTTGACTGACACAATTGCGAACTTCTGGTTTGCTCGAATTCTTTGTTTCAATCTCCAAATATAGGATTGCCGCCAGCCTTAACGATTTGGACTACACTCCACTCCGTACGTAGTGCATCTCCCAATCGATCTCCGAGAACCGAGAGGAAAGCCGTCAGACACAAGGAAAGAAAGAAAAGCCGAAAGACAAAACCTAGAACCGAACGTTGTCCATTTCTATACATTGAGGACTTCATCGTCGCAGGAACAAAACAGCATGACTTTGGTAGTAATAGTGAAACATCGAATTCAGCACCGCACCCCCTCAACGTAGTCCCGTCTCTCTTCTAAGACTTTTCCAAAAAAGCAGTTGCCTGTTCTTCCTTCCCTAACAATCCTAGACTGCGGATCTCTTCGGCCTTGGGTGCTTTCTCACGGGGGTTCGAGGCTTCGGCCTTCTGGTAAGCGTCCTGCATTCTCATCGTTCGGATAGCCTGTCACTCCAGTTAGCTAAGTATAATCCCTAGGGTAGTCCGCAAGGACAGGGTCTCGAGCCCCGATGTATCCGATTTCCTCAGGAATCGAGCTCGGAAGCTTGGGCTTCGGGGGAACAGCAAAAACGCACCTCCTTCTTGTGGTGCAGGCACTCGTGGTAGTCCTCCAGAGCGGGCAAGCACTTCTTCTTGCCGGCCTCGCCTTCCCCAGCGTTGACAACGTAGCAGCCGAGCACTTCCTGCCAGAAGTTGAAGCAGCGGGACGGACCTGTGGAGGGGGCGCATTAGTCGCGGACGTCCGACGGAAGAATCACGGCATTGGGACCGCAATCCCGGGGGAGATGCGAGGTAAGGAGGACATACCGCCGTTGAGACCAAATCCAGAAGCCATTGTGTATGTGTGTGGTGGAGGAGGGGAGCGATACGACGAGGCGTGAAGGGGCAGGAGAGGACGGATTGGCGATGCGAGGTTCGTTCTTTCCGCGTGGTCCGTGCGCCCGGCGGTCTTGACGTCTGGCCGCGCTGCTTGCTCCCGAACACATCACCATCTTTCGACTTCTCTTCGCTCTGGTCGTCATGGCAGTCTTCGCAGGGCTTTCCGGTGCTCATGCGATTCTTCTGGCCACTCACTGGTGCGCCACTGCAAACGTTTCCCATCTCCCGCAACTCCAGGCTCGATTTCCTGCGTGCCTTCCCTCCGAGCGACTCTTGCGCATCATCTTGACCTTCCTACCCGAGAGCACGGAGCCGCAGCACTATACGTCTGTTGTCCAGGATATTGTGGACGGTAATTCAAACCATTCGGATACCGGGAAGATTGATGTTTCTCCTGTCAAAGACCTGACCGAGGCGGTTGCGAGAAAACGTGTACGGAAACTACGTCTACTATCCCTCAAGTGTCCCGACGATGAAGACAGTCAGGATCTCGAGGGCCTCCTAGACCAATTCCTTATTCATCGGGCACATCGGATCGACGGCGAGACCTCGCTTCAACCGCTGATTCTCGAACTTCTCCTACCATTCTACGAACGTTCACCGTCGGTGCGAACCTGGCTCATCTCCACGCTACTGCCGCTGCTGCGATTAAACTACGAATATTATCCGAGTCCGGACGAGACCTTTTCGCTGGATACGCTGGAGTCTATGGATGATCATACGACAATCAATGTCCTCCTTTCGATGACTAGTGCGGAACGAAACATGATGGATTTGGTCAATAATTTGCGGGGCTTAGTTGGTTCATGGATGTACGGCAGCAATCGGTCGAAACGGCGGAGGCTCAGCCAAGCGACGCAACAGAACTCGATCTCACTTCCTCCGGGAGAAACCCAGCCGCGCACGAGGAATGGTGCTGGATGGCACTATGTCAACGAGTGGTTGGTCTCCCGGAGTCTGGTGGATCTCGAGAGTGTTGTAAGCGCTTTTTCCAATTGGGGTGGACCCGAAGATGTGGACCTAGGAGGTTATGATAATGGGAACGGACAGTTGGAGAGTGACGAAGTCGCCGATTTGCGAACCCGGTATGCTCAATCAGGACTTGCCGTCATTTACGCGAATGCCGACATTAGCGGGCCCTCCTTGGAGGGGTCCAGTGAGGTCCTCGCTCGCGTTTCGCGGTTACTGGACCACGAGGACGCCTCCTATCTCACGTCGGACACTTCGGCACTTCCGTCAATCAAATTTGATGCAAGCCATATCTCATCGTCATCGAGAGTGTCTCTGTTGCAGAATGCCCTGCTTCTAGCCTCCAACCCCCTAACGTACCCCTCGGCCTCTTCGATCTCATTTTTGAGCGCCATACTTCTATCCCTTCGGATATTGAATGAACTTGGGTATCCTATCCCGTGCAGGACGGCCGCAAACCTCTGTCTTCACAGTCATGAGGACATGCAGCTCGTAGAACTGCGAAATGTGATGGTATCTGCTGTCAGGCAGGCTCAATCCGGCCGGGACTGGAGGAAGACTCGCCAGCAGTTACTTTGGCTTCGAGACTGGGGAGCCGGCCAATCGGGCCAAACAGAGGGCGATTTGAATTGCCATGGGCTATTCTGGAGGGTTCCGCTGGACGTTGTCGAGGCAGAGGTTCTGAAAGCATTCTTAGATGCAAAAGGTGAGCGCCATCGGCATTCCATAGTCGTTCTTTAAGCGCTGAACAAATATAGAATACGACCTGGCCGTCGAGCTTTACGTTAAGTCGAGTTCAACTGTTAACCTCTCTCAAGCCGAGGAGGCCGTTAAGGAGGCCATCTTTTCAGCATACGATAACGCAAGCAATGGCAACCGAACACGAGGCGGAATGAAAAAGGCGCATGAAATGTAAGTCATTGCACCATCCAAACAACCGGAAAAATCGATGTGCTAATCGCAATGTTTGGGTTGTGCAGTCTACAAGCATTCAAACCACACATCCCCGATTCTACCTCTTTTAAACAGATCCAAGCTCTTATCTCCGCCACGCATGCTCTGTCTTTCTACTCTCTCACCCTGCAGCATGGTGTCCCATTCCAGCCAGTCAGCATCCGCGTCCACCCAGATCCCCTCTCCCTGATCGAAAAGGTCCTTGATCAGAACCCCAAAGCCTACACCAAACTGGACGACCTTCTCAGCATCGGCCGGAACCTGGTTGCCGCTGGGTTTGCGCCTCACTTGCCAGACGACGAAGGCACCCTCCCGTTGGATTCAGAAGATGCCGTCGTCACCGCTGAACGACGCATCATGTCTCTGGCCATCTCTTCGGCTCTCTCGGACGACGACTTCGGCACCGCCTATTCTTACATTCTCACCCGTCTCACTCCTCCCTCCCTCATATCCACATCGTCTCCCCTAACCAACCCGGCTGTGAAAGACGATATTTCCTGGCGTGCCGTGTACAATGCTGGACGTTACCGCTCGCAGACAGCATCCACAAGCCCGAACCTTCAAGCCCAAATTACCCGACTGTCGCAGCGCATGGAGCTGCTCTCGTTGGCCCTGGTCCTCGTACCTTCCCCCGACCCCCTCCCTGAGATTCTTGGCGCCTGGAGACGATGCGACGAGGAGATGACGGGACTGCGGACGCGCGAGTCTGAAGAGGAAGAAATCTGGGACACCAGGGGTGACCGTCTCTCGATGGTGCCGGGCGGCTTTGGCCCCACCGACAGCGAGCAGGACGCTTTTGAAACGCAACAGCATCACGCCCGACGCGCGCGTGCCCAGCAACAACAGAGCCGTCTCAATCTTGAGGAAGCCCCAATGGGTCTCTTCGAAGTCGCCCGCGGCGCCGCCCTCGCCCTTCACAAAAATGCATTCCCCTTGCGCGGGGCCGCAGAAACCAATGCCGACGCCGATCCCCCGTCTGACCCTCTGCATCACTCGGCGTCTCATGTGCGTGGATCCAGCGACGATGCCGACGAGCGAGTCCGCAAGCGCGACGTCGTCAGCAATATGGTTACGGGCGGATTGGCTAGCGGGATTGGATGGGTACTGGGTGCTCAGCCGGTGAATCGTTAGGCCTTTTTGCCTTTTCCTTGTTTCTTTCTATTTCTGACGATAGTTATGACTTGATTGCTCGGTGTTGTTTCTGCGACATAACACCCGTTGATATCATGTAACGATGCATTGCAGGCGTATAACCTTTTCAAATCTCATCATATTTACCAAACAAGCTCAATGCCATGAGTATGGATGACTATATACCTTCTTCCATCCACGGTGTACATACATTCCCCTTCCTTTCCACCTGAATTCAAACCGTGTAATACCTCTCTCGAAGTACCCGAATGTGCCGCCTAGTTTACCTACTACTAGAAGAAATCCAATAATTAGATCTCCAGGGACATCAAGCCGAAACATACCATGCAACAGGACCTAACACTGCAATCAAGGTACCTACCTACCTACCTATCTATCTATCCAACTATAGCTGAGGCGGGTACTTCCAGTTTATTGATACCTGTAATACTAAACCGCCTACCTAGTAAGTTCCCCTACCTAGCATCCACACAACACAACCTAGGCTCTTGGATGTCACACAATAAATATAACCTGATCTGACCTGACCTAGCCTAACCTAACCTAGCTTGACCCAGCCGTCACACTTAATACTACCTTACCTACGTAGGTAGTACAGAAGTACAGTACGAAGTGGCGAGATGAAACACAACCCTTGTGACATGATACATAAATCGATTAATTGACGGATAGTAATTGACTGCAATGAAAGAAGAAGAAAAAAAAAAAGATGACCAAGGACCGAGTCATAAGATCATCGGAGCTGTCTCACTTTAGGTTACCTACGGGCAACTAGGTACATACATACCCCTACCAAAGTCCATTCATGGTTTAGAATGGATGGAAAAATAAATTGGTAACCATGACATATGTACCGGTTTCATTCGTATCTGAGATAAACCTAGGATAGGGAGAGATAGACTCTGAAAAACAAATGAATAATATATATGGAAACAATATCAACGGAACCAATCAATAGATCACCCGGTCGTCCGGTCCAAGAAAAAGCGACGGAAGTTCAAAGAAAACAGTAAACACACAGGGCGTCAGGCGTCAGCACCGCTGGCCGCTGGAGGCGATGTATTTTCGAAAACAGACCAGAAAAGGAAAAAGATCAATCTCAACGAAGCAAGAACGGAAAATGGGACGGCGCAAAGACAACCGAGATGGATGGGGATCGATGCAAAAGAAGGCAAAAATCAACGCTGGATCAGCGACACAAATAAGAAATCAAGGAAAGACATGATCATCAGAAACAGATATAGGAATCTCCCAACTCCGTAAGGATAGAACAGGGCAAATGCGGGAAACCAAAATAAATGAGCGTCGTCAAATGATCACAATTCGTATGCTTTTCTTTTGACATCCTGGTCAAACCAAGGGCCAGCCACTTGTAAGCGTAAGGAGAGACCGTAATATATGCGATGCATTATAAGGGGTTTGATGATGCGGTGATGGCGATGGATATAAAGGAGGGAATCAAACAAGAAGACACGCAAGGGAATCGATATCGAAATCATCGGTCGGTCGGCTGCACAGAAACGAGAGAATATAAGGCGGAGGTTTACTCGTTCCAGCCCCATACTTGCTTCACGAAGTTTGCCATGTTGACTTTTTTGTTTTTCATGTCCAGCACCCAAGGATGTTCCAGCATCCGCCATGGAGTGGCTCTTCGTGGAGGTTCTTTCTCGAGACTGGAAGGTTTTGTTAATTCCACGCTAAGCCAGGAGACGGAAAAAGAAAAATCAACATACCAGCATTCAATGAAGTACTTGAACTTATCGGACCAGCGAATGCCACTCTCGGGTTCATCTTTCAGCTTGGGAATCGGTTGGCGGACGATGTACGTAAGGAGGTCGATGAGTCCCGCGCGGGGCTGCATTTCAGTGCCGTCGGCGGGGAACGGGAAGCGATGTTGGGCGACTTCAAGCAGGGTCACTCCCAGGGACCAAACGTCGGACGTGATGGTGTAGGATTGACCGGTGATTCGTTCGGGAGCCATGTAGTAGGATGTACCGATAAACGTGTTGGCGTCACCCTTGGTGCCGAACTCTCCACTGACTCCGAAATCACAGAGTTTCACCTGTCCATCGCGGCATAGAAGGATATTCGAGGGTTTGATGTCTGCAGTCAAAAAAGTAAGCATGAGAAACCCTACAGCCTGCAATCATAAAAAAAGAACACACGTACCTCGATGGATGATTTTTCGGCTGTGGAGATACGTCAACCCGTTCAGTACCCCTTCGGCCACCTTGCCCAACACCTTCTCTCCGGTTCGACCACCCAGTTTCTTAACTTCCTTGTATATACTGTCCAAACTACCTCCTTCGCAGAATTCCATTGCGATCGAGATCGTACCCGTCGACTTGTCCATGAACGCGCCGTAGTAACGGCAGATATGGTCGGATGCACAGTCTTTGTTGAAATTAAGCTCTCGAACGATTTGCTTCTTCACGTCAGGGTTGGGGTCCGTCGTGATGATCTAGTCTTGATTAGCGCCGTCACAAACAGCTTCTCCGAAATATCTCCCTCTTCAACCAAAACAACTCACCTTGAGAGCGAAGACCGTCTTTCCCTCCTTCAGTTTGCATCGAGTGACCGCACCACCGGCACCTTCACCTAAACTGCCTAGTTCCTCAATCTTCTTGGATTCACTAGCGGCCAGCCAGCCTTCATCATCCAGATCGTCGACATCCAAGGGCCTGCCCTTCTCCAAGCTCAACTTGTCCAGATCCGGGATCAACCCGTTGACGCTGCTGTCTCGCTCCATGGGCACAGCGCCCTCCCGATCGGAGTAGACGGAACTGATGGCGGAAGAGGGATCGGGGGTGCTTCCGTGCGGTTGACGCAGCCCCATGGCGAACGATAGAGCCGAATAGTTGGAGGACGACGCGGACGCCGGTCCGCTCGCCTTTCCATCCAGATAGGTGAAACTTCCCGATCGCGAATGTCCGTTCGGTTCGTTGAGGCCGTTGGTGGCTAGAGGCGGCGGCTTTGGTCGGCCGTTGGATTGCGAGACATCCTGACTGCTGCCCATGGGGGTTGCTAGGCGGAGTTGAGGGGGAGCTGGTCGGCCGGATGGGCGCTGTAGCTGAGGAGGGCCCTGGGGAGCCGGGGCCGGAGCATGAACAGGAGCAGGAGCAGGCGCGGGGGCGGGAGCGGGCGCTGGCACGCCATTTCCAGTGACAGGACGAGCGTTGGGGGACGGCGGAATACCCAAGGTGAGTTTGGGAGGACGAGGACTGTTACCGTTGGCGGGGCTGACGTTGTTCTTGTTGCGATTACCCGGGACGGGGGGTTTGAGGAGGGGAACGGCGGAGGATGACATGGCGAGATTGTTTTGCCTCTCACCAGGCAAAAACAACTCGTTCGGGTCAGCCAGGGTAGCCAGATCGGCGGCTTTTGAGGTAGACACTTTGAAAGAGTGGACCGGGGAAAGAGGGGGAAAACAGAGGATAGACGGCGACCAGGGGAGGCGAGACAGCGAACAAAGGAGGGCCGTGGGGCGTTTGGCTGGACTTGTGGCGGTCGCAAATGTGAGGGATTATTATGAGGGGTAAGACCAGAGTTGATGCAAGAGAAAGACAAGAAAAAAGTACGATGGAGAAAAGAGAGACAGAAGGGGAAGTTGACTAGTCCGTCAATCAGTCAGAGCGAGAGAAAGAGAGAGAGAGAGAGAGAGAGTGAGGGGGTGGCAGAGAAATAAGAAATGGGGTTGTTGCCCTCTCTTATTAAGAAGTAGGGAGCAATGCGAGAGGAGAAAGCAAACAAGCGAATGTTGCGAGAAGGGAAGTGGACGAGATTAAAATAAGAAGGAAATTGAAGAAAGAGAGAGAGAAAAAAAAAAGAAAAGCGGACCGAATGGAAAGAGAGATGACTTTATTTGAATTGATCGATTGGGTTGAGGTGATTTAATGACGGACGGGGCCGTTGGATCGCTAAAAGGATGGAAGCTTTACACCTGGTTCAAGTCAGGTCAAGAATAGCAACGGCGCCAATCATCGGGTGCGGGTGGGACGGCGGCGGAGGAGGAGGAGGAGGAGGATGATGGCAGACAGACAGATAACTAGACAGACAGAGAGTTAGAAAGAAAAAGCGAAAGGGAATTCAAACGAGGATGACGGACGAGAGAGCGAGTGGGGCGTTTCAAAAGGCGCCTAGAGAGGCTTCATCATTCGGTCTACAGATAGATTGTTGTCGCAGGCCGCTCTGGGAGGACGGATTATTTACTAGTAGTTAAATCCTGACAGAAATGATTAAAATCAATGCCCGGATTCTGTCTAGATTGTAATCTGGAGTTATCTACTGCAATGCAATGTATCGGGAAGTATGATATGGCGCTGCCTGGAGATTCAGGCTGTCAGGCAGACAATTTGCAGAATCTGCGCTTTCCCGATCGGGATGGAGGCAGCCCTACGAGCCGATTTGTCATGGCATTTTATCTTGTAGCTAGCTAGACGGACAACGCTATGATGCTATGAAAGCCTCATCTGAAACCCGATTAATTATAGAACACCCATTGGCCGCTCAATCTATCTGTGGCGGTACACTCGCTGTCTTACCCACCCGAGGTTCTTGAGATCTCCGTTCTGGTCTCCGGGTTGGGCTTTCGATGGAGATGGATGATCTTGGGTATCTTCAAATCTTGATTCTCAAGATTGTAGATGCTCGATGTATGACCTTGAGTATGTACCGAGTACATACCTCAGAATTACTGTGTACAATCCAGACGCGTCAGCCATCGCAGCGCTTGGGCCCTGGCGGCACGTGCGGCTTCAGCCTTGTGATGTAGCAACAAACATGCCATTTGTTCTTTCTTCTTGCGATCGCGTCTTGTCGATGGCCATTGCCATTCCGTGAGTCTGACAGTCTGGCTCCATCTTTCTCCATCCCAGGGGTTCCTAGCTCTACTCATCTGACATCATCTCTCCAATGCTGGAACACTCGCTCGGAATTGATTGAATCTGAACGCTAAACCTGACATCCGAATCTTCCTCGAATCCTCACGGCTCATCTTCTTCCAGTCCGACCCACCGGTTTAAAATAGCACTGCGCCCCGTTTGCACCGCCATAACTCAGCGGGAAACCGGACTACGGCAGGGACACAATCAAAATTGACCGGCTACTTAGTCCCTTAGTGCCATAATGGTCACTGAAGTGCTAATAATATCCGTATTTGACGGAGGACCGAGCATTAATTAAGGGAACGCCATGGCATGTTTCATCTCATTGGTAGGATCTTGAGCCGAAAGCCACCTGTGGCTTGCGTCGTTTGGCTGTCTCGGATCGGCTGCTAGTTTCTGATTCTGGCTAGATGAGATCATGAGAGTGAACTTGAAGTCTTGATGGTATTCCTGTGCACTGCATAGTACTTTGTGCATTCAACGCTGCAAGTACTCGCAGGTAGACGCGCGGCATGGACGATCCTCGCTTGGGTTGGACCCCACCAGATCATCCAACTTTCTGCGAGGATGGGATAGACAGGCACAATCACAGACATGCAGTACGGAGTATGATGCTGATGCCCGAGGCATTCACCTGTCTGTCTGTTCTAACTTCTGGTCGTGTGTGGTTTGCTTGACAGTTCCGTGGCTTACCTCTCCGTATTCCGTAATCTCAAATCTTTTCCTCTCGGCTGGCAGGAAGTTTGGGAACCCCTCAACTGAACCACGAAACCATGAACCCCCTCCATCGACGGAGACAGCAGTCATACGGAGTAGTAAAATCCCGGGGTAAATCGAGTGGTTCCTGGTAGTGAGTCCGCCGATTTGACCCTGAACTTGGCCCGGAGAATGGATACTAGGGAGCAAACGCATGCATGCTATCTTTCTATTCCTGGGTTTTACAGACGCAACTCTCTGCCGAGCTCAAGAACTTCCTTTTTTCCCTTCCCCTGTTGATCGGTGGAGCAGCAAGCACAACTCGCTCGGACTTTTTCTTCCTTGGATTTTTGACTCTGTCGACATGGCCTATGAGAACGACACGCTCATACGACCTACGTAGACAATCTCTCCACTTGCTATTTACAAAAGATAAACTATTCTCGACGAGCAATTTCGAAAGCAATGGGATCCTATCAATTACCCCTTCTTAACTAGTTCAGGTGATGCACCCCTGATGAAGAAAGCGCGGGCTCTTTCCATCTCCTTTTCTTCCGGTCAATCAATCAAGCGTGGCCTAAAAAAAGAAATCGTGCTGGCAGACAGACAGACAGACCGACCGAACCTGGAGAACGGACCCTGACCAGGAAGACAGGAACCCTTCCGAGTGACTCCCAGTCTCCCACCCGGTCTCGAAGGAATCCGATTTCAATAGTTTTGTTGATCACAACCCACGGTGGGTTGTGTCCACTGCGCCCGGCTGGTTCTCCCAGGTTCAGATGTGAGTACAAAGTACCGCCGAGTACACAGTACATCTTGTCACCCCTACGGTACGAATCTGTACCGCGAGAGTTCACCAACTGATATAGGAAGTATGTTTTGGTGACTATTTACTACGCCCCAGCTAGGTAGGTACTAGGACGAAGCCACCTGCTGCTATCAAGTACCAATACGGGGTAACGGGAGAACCCTGTCGTGGCTTAAGCTTTAATTAAGCACTCAACGAGGCTAGCCACAAGCCAAGGCCCTTTGCGGTCGATTGTTGACGCCGCTACATTTCTAGACCGCTCTGGACGGCTCATGTGTACAGGGTGCATGGCTACTTGAGTGCAATGTGTACAGCGTAGCGTGCGCTATCACCCGGAAAGTACGCCGCATCCATGCGTACTCCGTACTTAAGTGTACATGCCTGCGTGGACGCAGGTACAACACAGACCCAAGACTGCCCTGCAGATTCTGGCCCCCTCTCGAGACGCCCTCCTGCGTACACCAACATAAGCGGGCATTGAGTGTAAGCGCCTCGCCCACGACGCATCTGTATGTATCGTATGCGCATACCAATACCTCACTTGGCGGGAGATTACAGGATGAAACAGACAGATTCTTACCGAGGGGAAAGTTGACAGGCAAGAGATTGTGCAATTTCGGCAGCGAATTGACACCGGCCCTAGGCCCAATGAATAGATGAATATTAATTACCGCTCCATAGTTCACTATGTTTTGGATTGGATTACCCCGTGTGTTTTGAGCATTACCATTATTATGTCCACACCGAAAATGGTTTTTCACGAAAATAATGGAACGAGAGACAGGGGGAGTGGGGCGGCACTCCACCGCCAGTCTGCTTATTGGCGACGCCTGGGGACACCGGAGCCACAGCGGGATGGTGGCAACCTCAGAGAGTGGGCCATGGCGTCAGGAACGGGCTGCCTGGCCGGGCCTGATTGGGCCGCATCGGGAACCTGAAACAAAGCCTAACTGCCGTGGGGTGCACAACGTCCTGTGGCTTGGCATTTGGCAACGATAACACCCCCTGATGAAAACAATGGAGACTCGGGGCTGTTTGGTCCCAAGAACCTGCCGTGTTTCTGATGCACCGTAGGGCGGGATATGCAGTGTGGATGGGATCTCCCCTTCCACAAGTACTGTCAATCTCGAGGGGCATATTCTGGAGTAAAGATTGAAAATTGGAAATGACAACAGACATACTCTGTACTATCGGATTCGAAAGGTGCTGTGTACACCGTAGGGCCGAGAATCAAATCAAACTAGTTGGATGACGCGGAATTCATCGATCCACAGCCACGATGACCTCTCAAGTTTCTGGTCCTTGTCTCAAAGCAGCAAGCGACCGACAGATCATCGGCGCGATACTTTTCCAATCCAGTGTCCCCGTAAGCAAGACAAGAAACTAAGCGCAAAACTAGTGCCCTCGCGACCGGTCTCGTCCACCAACCACGATGTCCAAACCCCCAATTTCCACGAGGGGCCCTCGAGAGCGGCGGCCCCATCCGGTTGAATGGACTGCCTATGAGGGCAACAATCCTGGAATACAACTCACCGTCTCGATCAATCACCGCTGCAGCGCACCAGAGGCTCCACCGGGCTTGCAGGTCTGAGTTGCTTCTCTCTCCCCTTTTTCGTCCCTGAGACGATCTCCAGCCTAATCTCCCGGGCCATACAAAGGCTCCAGGCTCTCCCTCCCTTCTCGACCTTTTGATTCTAATCCGTTCCTTCTTTTCTATCAAGTCCCAACTTGTTTGAAGCATATCCAACTTGACTTCGGTCAGCCACTCTTTTTTCAACCCAACTATTCACACTCTCTTTCTTAATTCTAAACCCTTTATAAACGGTTCTTTTTAAAGACCAAAAAACCAATACCATCACAATGCGTTTCACTGCTGCTTCCATTGCTCTCTTCGCCGGCCTTGCCGTTGCTGCCCCCGAGGGTATTCACACCGTCTACCAGACCGAGGACGTGACCATCACCTCTTGCGCTCCCGATGTCACCGACTGCCCTGGCCGCCAGCCCCAGACCTCCACCCCCGAGGGTGTTGAGCCCGTGACCACCCCTGCCGCTCCCCCCGTGGCCACCACTGAGGCTTCCGAGGTTCCCCAGCCCACCACCGAGGCTGAGGTCCCTCCCCAGCCTACCACCGAGGCTGAGGTTCCCTCCGTCGAGCCCACCACCGCTCCCGCTGGCGTCCCTACCCAGCCCAGCCAGCCCAGCCAGCCCGTCGTCCCCGGCGTCCCCGGCACCAGCAACCCCGTCGTGCCCCCCGCTGCTCCCTCCAGCAGCTCCCCCGTCATCCCCGGCAACCCCGGTGTCCCTAGCGGCCCTGCTGGCGGCAGCACCACCTCCGTCGTGGCTGTCACCACCTGCGTGCCCACCGTCACCTACTCCACCATCACCGTTCCCTCCGGTGTTGCTCCCACGGGCCAGGTCCCCAAGCCCTCCAACCCCGTCATCCCCACCCCCGGTGCCCCCGGTAACGGTGTCGGCGTTGGCCCCAGCGGCAGCGCTACGTAAGTCTATCTTTCATCCCAGCAGATCTTCAAAGCACAAAACTAACAAATCTTCCAGCCCCTCCACCTCCGCTCCTGGTGCTCTTTTCACCGGTGCTGCCAACACCGTCAGCAACTCCTTCGGCTTCGCCGGTGCTGCTGCCGCCGCCGCTTTCTTCCTGGCTTAAATTTATACCCTCCCTTGTGTATAGTGGGAACGCATCACCTCCGAGTCAGTCAGTTCCAGGGTTAAATTAGGAGGAAAAGCTTTCATTTTCTTCCGGATTGATTTGAAGAATTGTTTATATTCGGGGCGGGTGTTTTGTCATTTAGAGAAACCTTTTTTGTGGATATGTGTGTCTGTGTGGGATGCTGGAAGAAGAGAGTAATATGACTTCCCCTTCTTGCGTCGACTTTTTTTCATTTTTGTGTCGCTGTTTTCCCCTTCTCGTCTATATATCCTTTTTTTCATATTTTTTATATTTTTTGCTTTCTTGGTCCATTGCTTCGGAGTTGGTTTTCCGTGAAGCACTTGGCTGGATACGATTTAATGTAAACCATGAAACGCTTCTACCCTGGTTAATTCGATTCCGAGCAGTAATTTTATTTGATTCTCTTCATACATTTATACGAGCCGCTAGTTTCGTAGACTGCTACCATCCTTTAAGTCTATATGAAGCACCCGGAGACGTGTTCTGCCAAGTCTGGGTTATCCTGAAGGAACTACATATCTTTTGTCGGCCTCGATCTCTAGCATTATCATAATTACTTCAATTAGGTCGATTATGGGTGCCTGAGGTGCAATATGTCCTCTCATGTAAGCAACACTTGGGAAGAGCTCTATTTTCCCACAAAGCACCTTCATGGTTGTATTGATTAGTTAGGTTCGTTTATTTCAATTGTCACGGATGGCTAAGTTAGGTGATCTCCCCTGCATTGAAATCTTCTACACCAACAATGATAACCCCTATCTTGCCTCAGCAAACTTGGCAGTCTACTTGAACACTCTGTATTCCCCTGACCTTCGTGTTCCACTCTGTTTGAATGTACATTTATCCCACCGTAACCTTCCCTCGCCGGTTGGATGCGCTAGATTATGTGTAACTGCGATTCAGCTGATATTCGACAATAGCCACCATGTCTCTATATGAGAAATCTACAAAAAATATTACGAATTATTATCTATGATCCAGTCCGTGACAGTCCCATCGAGCGAGTTAGAAGTTAATTATTCACTTGCAAGGACGTACTGAATGCAGGGAAGACCGTTAATGATCAATCGAATCAATCCCACCAATTGGAAATAGTTATGTAGCCATGAAAGAGTGAGCAATGTATTTGAGATTGCAACCTAGGCATTGAGGCATCCACATCGCGTAACTATCTGTAGCTTCAATGCAGCCTGCAAGTTAGCAGTTAACCCTACCCGCCAAGCACACCGGACTTACTTCCAGATATATACAAAATCAAATTCGACAGAGGAGAAGCCTAGTGCTACAACTTCGCGAAGTCCGATGAAAGAAAAAAAAAAAAAAAAAAAAAAACCCAGTACGGAGATATCCGACCGACGGGATCGACTGACTGACTGGTTCGAGCCCCCCCGAGAAGGCTGAATCAGGCTGATCGACCACTCTTTCAGAGAGGGGAGGGGGGCCAATCCCAGTGCCGGGCTCTCTTGAGATTACCCATCACTTAGCAGACATAACCCCGTACGGTGGAATAGTCAGCATGCGCAAGGCTAAGCAGAACGTTTCGAATGAATGAAAGGAGAGGATCGGGAGTCGGGAGAACTCAAGATCGGAGGGGGGGACCGTTTCATAGGGAGATTTGGAGTTTCGAGGGTGTCGATCTCGGTTTGAGGATTGGTGGTTGGCTGTGCTTTTGGGTTGGTGTTTACTGTTTAGTGTTTATTGATACTTGATACTTGATACTTGATACTTGATACTTGGTTTGCGCTTTGTTTGGGAGTGTTGAATTTGATGTGCTTGTATGGCTTCATGGTTTGGAGTTATGGGGATTGCTTTGTGATGACGACGTGGTTATTGTTTGAGAAAATATACGTGACCATCAGTCTGGTAAACATCGACTTAAGGTGTACGCCGGTGTAGACTACTGGTAAATAAGGAGTGGGTAATTGTATATTAGCGATTCAATCAGTCGGCAAGTCGAAGTACCAACATGCTGCAGAAGCATCTACATCCGAGGAGTAAGGTCGGGGTAGGCTCATAGTGAAAATGTAAACAAGAGGCCAGAATGTCAATAACCAAGCCCAATCAATTGTCAGAAATTAACGGCGTATAAGATCCGTTCCCTGACGAGCCAACCAATAATGCGCCATGAAGGAGTTGACCAAGAGCAAGAACGAAAGGCCAAGGTGGCAGTGTCATCCCAAGGCTGTCTCCTTAGCCCTCGCACTCTTCCCAGTTCCCAACTTCCCAAGGGACCCCGCGTGTCCACCCAACACCCAAGAGTCCCTTTCGTCCCATCCCACTGGTCCGCTAGTCGCGCCTCCACTGGGCCCTGGTCCCCCGTCCCCGCCAGGGCTCAGAATGGCGGATGCTCCGTCGGCGTCAGTGCTACCGCTGTCCGCTACCTACGACTTTGTCACTTGTCATCATTGGATTTTGGCCACGACAAGTTGGCCAGGGCTCGTTATTCTTCCAACTGAGGGTCTCGGTCTTCCCCCTCTCTACATTTTCTGAATAAGGTAATAACCGGCCCTGTTCGCGCTTAACGTCGCTGTTCAGGAGTTAACGCTGCGTCGCTCATGACGATTTTTATGGAGCTGTTGTCAATGACCGGACCCCAAATCCTCTTCTCGACCCATCGGGCTGCTTTTGACTTGAGTGTTTTTCTGTCCCTTTCTTTTGTGTTTACTTGTACGGTGTACCTCTTAGCCTTGTCTTGCCCACTCTGAGCTCTTGGGTCTTGGTCTGAAAGTTCTGACCTAATCGTCTCGTTTAGACCCTCTTTTTCTTTTACCCTTTACGGTGTATAAGGAGATCCTGCGGGGCTCATTTGACGGCGTGCCCGATGGAAGGAAGGAGGCTCAGTTTCTAGTGTCTTTCTTTCTTGGGTCAAGTTCGTGTTGGACTTTGGGATCCTCTTGGTGTTTTTGCGTAGACATGTGGTTGTTGCCATTATGGGCCCAGGGGAGGGGGTCAGTAGCCAGTAGTCTGTAGAACAGTTAGCCCTAGCAGATCTCCAGATATGATGGGTTTCATTATTCCACTGGGAGGTGAGGGGGCACCGCCTCGCAGGGATTATTATAATAAGTACTCATTGCCCTATCGAATTGGATGCATCTAAATTGACGCGCCCTTTGATTGACTGAATGACCTCTCTCGCTCTCTCTTCCTGGTTCGAGCTTCTTCTTCTTCTCTTGTCCTCTGCCCCTGTTGCTCGTGTGGCGGTTTCTTTTAACACCCCTCGACCCTCCTCCTCCTCTTTGCTCGTCCTGCCGCGTTCTGTCTTTTTGTGATATCCTTTTATTTTTATCTCGGGTTCGTACCACTTCCTCGCTGTTTCGGACAAAGGAATCGACAAAGAAAATTCCCACGCTGACGGGACGGACGGCCTAGTTTAGGGAGATAAAGAGTGCAGACGACGACATAAAAGAGTTCCGAGGTCCGGATGTTTTGACAGCATTTGATCTGGTATCATCTGTTGTATCCTACATCCTGATATCTACACCGTCTCCACGGCATCAGCATCATCAACACCATTCCAACCTCTCTATATCCCACACCACAACCAATTACAACACAACAGCCAGACAAATGGACCTCTCCACGCTCGAAGGCCCTCCCATCCTCGATCACTCCCCGACCAGAGACCCCCCGTCGATGCGTCTCGACGCCCTCCCCTCCTTAGGACTTCCTCAACGACCCGCCTCCGCAGACGCCGTCTCACGCATCTACTCTCTACAATCGCAACCGCAATCCCAGTCCCAATCACACACCTCCTCCTCGCACAGCTACTCACGCTCTCAATCCCATCTCGTCCCCTATCCGCAAGTCCCTCTCTACCCGACCTCCAACCCGGACAGCAACCTCTCGCCACACTACCGCCGCGCCCGCACCCCCAGCCCAACTCCCATCTCGTGGGCCTCCTCCTCGCCTGGTTCTGCTTCTTCCAGTCCCAATAATAACAGGTCTCGAAGGGCCCCGTCCCCTCATCGACTGGTCTGGCTCGACGCTGAGAAAAGCTGGGTTATTCTCTCTGAGGGTCAGACTGCGGTGTACACGCCTGCTTCTCATGGTTGTAACTGTGGTGGAGGGAGCGGTGGAATGGACGCGAACATGTCCGCTACGAACTTGAACGTGGGCATGCACCCACACTCTCACTCCCAGCCCCAAGGACATGGACATTCGTACCCAAGTTCTACGAGACTACCCACCATGAACATCAACCCTGCAGCAGACCTCTACCCACCTCCAATGGTAGACGCACCGCCGCCATACGAGCACCATGTCTTCGACAGTCCGCTAGTGCAGGTCCACGGGCCTGGAAGTGGGAGTCGGCGCCGACGAGGCGAGTCTTTTGCTGACTCGGGTTCTGGATCTGGGTCTGGGTCTGAGGGGGAGCCGTCGCGAGGTCGGACTGGGGGGTCGAGGTGGACGGCGGTGGCGAGGCGGTTGAGGGCTTCGCCTGTTAGATGAGTGGGTTTGTCTTTTGGGTTGGGATCTCTGGAGAAGGTCGCTTTTTATATGATGGGGTACCGAGGTATGGAGTCGTGTGTAACTCAGGGGCTCGGATTCTTCTCTGGTGCGTTGGAACCAATCGGCCCGGATGGATTCATGGAAGGGTGGATGGATATCAATGTTTTCCTGATATCTGAAGTATCGGGTCGCGGGTTCGGTCATCCTGGGATCTATTCACCTGCCTACCTACCTATCTAGTTTTTTGCTGTGCAAAGGAAGATGGGCACAGGTACAGATATAGAAAAGACACAGACAGACTGAGGACTCGCGTCGCAGTGTATACTGCAATCGCAGAGCAAATGGGACGGTCGATGCTCAGGGACTTAGTGCCCTTAAACACTTCGTTTAAGGAGCATTATATCGTGTCTTGGTCTACCTACTTGGCCGGTTGAGACCTGCATGGCTGGGTACATACTTAGCTGGTGCTATGTATGTATGGCGGATGGGTAACCTACCTATGTACGTGCACAGGAATATGTACGGCTCTAACGAGAGCCACGGTGACGGATAGACATGGAAGCATCGAAGATGGGAGAGTATTGATGGACGGATAGAAGCAGGTGGTGGTTGTTATTGGTCTTGCACACATAAAGTCTTTCTTTTGTTTTTCATATTACTGTACACTCTTTACTATAGGCATCTCATCAATTTCCTTATTCCATTATTCATGAAGATCAACACATAGATATTCAGGATCTTAACTGGTTCTATATCCTGCTTATCCATTAACATCTTGCTAATTTTTCCCATTCCTTCGTCCTGTCCTATCTCATACTTTCATTTACTTGGATTATCTCTTCTTCTTGTTAATCCTTTGTACTCTCATCTATCTACTCTCATGATACCTTGACCTACCTGCCTCTCATCCACCTACCTTGCTTTACATATCACCACCACCTTCTTATACTCCCGTCATATCACATCTATACCTCGTCTCATCACCATCATCTTACACTACCGCCGTATCACATATCTATCTCGTCTCTTCAACTTCATCTTGTCCTTTACTTCCACTTACTCTGAGCATCTATCCTCCTCTTCTTAATACATTTTCAACTCAGTTCCTTTCTTACTCTCTCCTTATCTCAATACCTTCTTACTCTCCTTACTATCTCTCCCGATCACCATCTTACCTTGACCTACCGTTCACATCATACCTACCATATCACCTTCCTATACACCCCCCTCACCTGCTTATACTCTCACCATATCTTCCACCATCTCCCTATAAACCTTTCTCATCATTTTCAACCATCTTTCAACACGGATATCTTCCCATCTTACCGTCACCATTCTCCTTACCACAATCTTCATATCCCATTACATCTTTCTTCACCTTACATACACTCCCTAACCATCCCTCTTCCGTTCCCCTTCAAAAACCACCATCTACCGTCTTCAAAGACATAAAGTCCATATATCCAACTCACAACTTCCAAAATGGACCTTGAAATCCCCTACCTCGCCAAACTCCATTACATTGCCGAACAAACCGCCCGCCATGCGCGCACCCAAGAAGGCCAAGAGCCAGGTACTCCTTCCCCCCGCCCCCCAAAAAGAGAACATAGAATTAACATCCCGACGATAGCACCATGGCCTTGTCCTAACTTCGAAAACCAGTGGCAAGTGGTAGACAAGGTCCAACACGACTGGTACATTCAACGAGCTCAGCAGTTGGCGTTGTCGGATTTGCAGCCAAGACCGGCTTTCGACTACCAGAGGATCCTGACACTTGTTTACAAGAAGTGTTATGCGGACATGGAGCAGTGGGAGGCGGCAAATATTTCCTCGATTGGACGTAAGTGATTTTGTGTCCGGTTCCTAAGCTTTTGGGGAGGAGATGGGCTAACATTATTGTTGAGTTAAGAGGACAACTTCCGGGACCATCTTCGTGAGTTGAGCGCTGCCGACTGGGCGGCGTTTCACAAGTTCACCTTCGTTGGGGACGAAGAAGATGATTACGACACTGAAGTTGAGGATGCCATGCCTGATGTCGAAGAAGAACCGCTAGATAATGATCCGCGCGGGGAAGAGGATCCGCAGATCGCCCTGTTTGAGAAGGCCGTTGACGCCGGCATGGCTACGCTGAAGCGGCTGCGCCATGAACTGAAGAGATCACGCGTCAATACGGACGACACCGACTGGACATCGGAAATTGATCGGGTCGAATCATATTCGAAACCTGGACAGGTAGTGATTGGCCTTGTGGGAAGCACCGGGGTCGGCAAGTCGTCGCTCATCAATGCCTTGGTCGTCAAGGAAAGGATTCTGGCAACGGACTGCATGCGCGCATCTACCGCTGTGGCAACGGAGATCGTCTATAACAATAGCGGTTCTCAGTACAAGGCAGAAATTCAGTTTGTGAACCGTGGTGAGTGGGAAAAAGAACTCCAGGCCCTGGTCTGGGACCTGGATGAAGACAACACGGGTGAGATTCGCGAGGATATAGCAAATGACTCGGAAGCTGGTGCTGCTTTGGCCAAAATCAAAGCCGTCTCTCCTTGGTTAGAAACCAGGGATATTATGGGCACTCCAGTTCGGACCCTCTTGGATTATCCGTGTGTGTCGAGTTTGCTCGGGAGTGAGAAATTCGTTGAAGAGAACAAAGCGCGGGCCTTTTATAGAAAAGTCAAGGCTTACCTCGATAGCGAAGGCAAAGGCAGGAACAGACATATGAAACCTCAGCCGTACAACAGCGTGAGTGTATGGCCGCTAGTTCGCGTGGTTCGCATCTTCGTCCCGGCGCCAGCTTTGTCCACGGGCGCCGTTCTGGTTGATCTACCTGGTGTTTTCGACTCCAACCCAGCCCGGGTGGCAGTGGCTGAGCAATACATGAAACGATGCTCAGCTCACTGGATAGTCGCGCCTATTAATCGTGCCGCAAGTGACAAAGTCGCCAAAGACTTACTCGGCAAAAACTTCAAGATGCATATGCAAATGAAAAGCGCACTCAGCAGCATCACGTTTATCTGCACCAAGACCGACGATATTTCGATCAGCGAGACAAGATTCGCTCAAACTGGACTTGCCAGTACCGGAGCAACGAGAGGCAAGACTTGTCCAACTCAAGGCCGAGCTGAAAGGGCTCCATGATAAAAGAGAGCAAATCATGGATGATGTGGCCAACGTCGACGAGGAAATAGAGGAAACGGAAGCCCAGATCGAGTCTGCCGGACACCCACCTGATGCATCTATTTCAATCCCGACGAAAAGGAAGAAACAAAACGGTACCACCCTCAACACTGAGGCAGGTTTCGAAGAGACTCCTCTGGACGCGACCGCGACAGAGAACCACCCCGATGTAGATGAATTCAAGGCTCCAGTGACTGGTCAGTTGACGGAAAAACTCCAGCATCTAAAATCTCAACGAAAGAAGCTTATTGACCAGAGACGGCCCCTAAGCCAGGAGATCAAGTCTAAAGAAACTGAGATTGAAGAATTTCAAACGGCGTCTCGCAACATGAAGCAAGATGTTTATCGAACATGCATTCGAGAACGCAACGAATACTCCATGGGAGAGATCAAGCGCGACTTCGCGCGCGGAATTCAAGATCTCAACGAAGAATTGGACGAAGAACTGGACGAGACCACAGACCACGGAACCAAACACGAAATGGCTCAAAAATATCAGAAGCTGGAAAGAGATCTCCCTGTCTTCTGTGTATCGGCACGAGCGTATCAAAAATTGCGCGGTCGGATGCGCAAAGAAGCCACCGTAAAGGGGTTTACCGACTTGGAAGAGACAGGCATCTTGCGGTTGCAGCATCATTGCATTATGTTGACGGAGGAAGCAAGAAAAAAATCTGCAAGACGCTTCTTGATCCACCTTCAGCGATTGCTCAATGCAATGTTTGTGTGGACATCATCAGCTAATTCAAGAACTATTTACGTATCGGCGAACAAGAGAAATGAAATAGAGGCGGACTTCCAAAAGATACGCCAAGCCTTTCTTTCTGTATGCGGCCCCTTCCCTTTCTAACCGGTCCCTTTGCTAATTTCTGCAGTCAGCAAAAGACCAGTGGAAAACGTTCTTGACAAACATCAAACAGGCTTTCTACCAGGACGTGGTGCAAAAGCTCAGTAAGTTCCTGCAGAACTTGTGTGTAACAAAAGACTAATAAATATAGACCAAGCTTCAGTCACAGTATGCGAGGCATTCTCTCGTACGGTCTCCGAATGGCACGCCTCTCGAGCCAATGGAGGGATCCATTGGAAAACCTATCGTGCTACCTGCAGTCGTGATGGGATGTTTGGCAAGATCAATTGGAATGGGGATTTGTGAGTACTTCAGACATTGTTTTCCTCTTTTGACATAAGATTGACCACTATCGACAGGGCATTGCATTTGTGGAAAGCAATCCATCATAAATGGGTAGATACCTTTGCATATTTCATCCAGTGGGAGTTCAATGATTTGGCTCGAGTACTCCAAAAGGGCCTGACAGATTTTCACTTGGCTGCTATTCGTTCTGCCAAGCACGAGCTCAGAACTGATCATATGGACATACTGAGTGAAGCACTTCGTAACCACAGCCAAACCTTGGAAGTTGATCTCAGAACCATAGTGGACAATTTCAAAGCGGCACAGAGAGAGATAAGCTACGTTTTTCCCGCCACAATTCGAGAGGAACTGGCGTCGACATATGAAGTGTGCGCAAATGAAAGTGGTAGGTGATCGACGAGAATGAATGCGATGGATGCCGATAAACTGACAGGCGATTCCACAGGTAGAGGTACATTCAATCGAATGAAAGATACCATGACCCAGAAGATAGCAGACAGCGCAAACCACATCGTTCACGAATGTACCGAACGAGCCAGGAAAACCCTAGACGAGTTAGAGAGGGACACAGCGGACAACCTCCAAATCATTATGAACATGATAATGAATTCCATGAAGAACGTCTACTACATAGCGCTTATTGAACCTCAGATCCATCAGTTCACAGCCGAACAGATTGAGGTCCGACATTAGTTAGATGGAATTGTCAGGGAAATGATATCAGACTTGCAGTTGGGTCAGCTTCTCAAGCAGAAATAGAGCAACAGACGTTGTCTCTATGGCAAGCTGAGCCAGACGCTATCGAGAGGAAGGATGGAAGATTGATGATTAGGAAAAAGCCAGACTGGGACAAACAGGCATGAGCAGTGGGAGCGACATGAGCAGGGAGCAGCAGATGCAGATGAATAATGGGTTGCTAGGGACTTTGGAGCGTTATTCAGTTAGGACCAATTGGAGTTGGAAGGATAGTCGTTTGTGGGTATGGAAGAGATGGACTAATGGCCACCGGTGTCTTTGGATTTGGGGAGCGATAGGCAAAAAGGAAAAACAAAAAAAAATAGTGCTAGCAGCTAAGCCTCTGGAATGGTTGACTGAAATTGATTGATTGATAAATTGACAGGCCGGAGGAGAGACATGAAACCAGTTAGGAGGCCAGACAGCCAAAGTACGTAAAGTTAGCCAGAAGCGCCCATCCGGAGGGAAAGCTCGATGGGATTCGACGGCTGCACGCTAAGAGGGTTCGTCACCCATCACCAGCCTCCAAGATTTTCACAAGTGGAGGAGCAGATCGGTCGTCCAGGACAAACAAGTCTCGGAGGGGAAAAGGTCATATAATCCACGAGGGAATCACTGGCATGGACCGGGGCTACTAGTCTTTCTTTTCTTCAACGATTCTTCTGCCTTGCTTGCTCGTTCGGTTGCTTTGCGATAGAAGTGTTGAACTTTTTATACTGGAGAGGTGACACTATTGACTCGTTACTGCATTGTTGTTTTGTGTTCTCTCGTCCAATTTATTGAAGTGCGCATCATGACGCAGTAAAAGTGAGCCGTTCATCCAGAGTCCCAGAGTGAGAAAGAGAGAGAAGGAAACGACGGAAGGGAATCGGCAAGAGAAAAAAAGATTCCACCGCCTTCGCCGCCCTTCGATCGGACCCGCCAATCAGCGGCATCAAATCCTCAGGAAATTCAAAGAAAAGATTGGAATAAAAGGAAAAAAGGAAGGAAAAAAAAAAAAAGAGGAAATGGTTCTTCCGCAACTTTTCTCTCGCAACAAGTCCAAGAAGAGATCTTCCAAGCCTTCGTCTCCTTCTGAACCGCCACCTCGGGAGTCTTCCTTCGACCCGTATACTTCCTCCTCGTCCACTTCCACTTCTTCCTCTTCTCTTCCTCCTCATCCTCAGTCTCATTCTCATCGTCCTCCACCTCCTCCTTACTCTAATTCTAATCTCCCTCCCACCCCTCCGACCAATCACCCTCTTCCGCGCAAACCCTCGTCTCGTCCCTCTCACAGTCGGACTTCGTCGACGCCTGCTAAATCTTCTTCTTCACCCTCAACTTCTCGTCATCCCGCTTCGGCCACTGCGAGATTCAGTTTCTCCGCCTCTCGTTCCTCTCGTTCCTCCGCCGGTCGCCGGTCCTCGCACGACCCCAACTCTCACCCGTTAAATCTTCCGCCCGACGAGCTCCGTCGACTCACAGCCATGGCCGCTGCCGCTGACCGAAGCTCGATGGATATCGATAGCAATGATCCTCGTTTGCAATCTCCCTCTTCTGCCACCAATGGAGTCAACGGAACGCAGAATGAGCGTACTCCTACCCCGCCGCCTCACACGTCCAGCGGCACTACGGCCGAGGCCGACTCTTTCAAATTGGCCGGAAACAAATTCTTCAAGGATGGAAACTTTGCCAGAGCGATCGAGGAATTCAACAAGGGTGTGTGCTTTCTGTCTTGACATCTGCCGCTGAACTCGAAATTTTCTAACTTGGATCACCAGCCGTGGACATCAACCCTAACTCCTCCGTCTACCTGTCCAACCGTGCGGCAGCTCACATGTCCGCTCATAATTACTTGAATGCCCTAGAAGATGCCGAGCGAGCGCTTGAGCTTGACCCCTCCAACTCCAAGATCATGTACCGTCTCGCCCGGATCCTGACCAGCTTGGGTCGCCCGTCCGAGGCTCTCGAGATTCTTGATCGAATTGACCCCCCTGCCTCTGCGACCGATCGTGCTCCCGCCGAGAAGATGCAGCGCTTTATCATTCAAGCGGAAGAGACTCTGTCACAAGATCGGGGAGTGTCCATGGTTGTTTTCTGTCTGGACCAGGCCAAGCAGCTTTTGGGTCAGGGTGTCAAGGAACCCCGCAAGTGGACTTTGCTGGCCGCCGAGGCCCAGCTGAAGATGGGCAACGATAACTCGCTTGGAAAGGCCCAGGACATTGCCATCGGTATGCTCCGAGAGAACAGCCAGGACCCCGATGCGCTGATGATCCGTGCTCGTGCCTTCTACGGAATGGGAGAGACCGAGCAGGCGTTGAAGCTGTTGAAGATGTGCCTGGGTCTGGACCCAGATATGAAGCAGGCGATCAAGCTCCTCCGCACGGTGCAAAAACTGGTCCGTACCAAGGAGGAAGGAAATGCTGCGTTCAAGGCCAAGGACTACCGCAAGGCCATTGATCTCTGGACTCAGGCCGTGGCCGTTGACCCCAGCAACAAGGACATGAACGCGAAGATCCTGCAGAACCGTGCTCAGGCCCACATCAACCTGAAGGAATACGACAACGCTGTCAACGACTGTAACGAGGCCCTGCGCTTGGACCCATCGTACCTCAAAGCGCAGAAGATGCGTGCCAAGGCCCACGGTGGAGCCGGTAACTGGGAAGAAGCCGTGCGCGACTACAAGGCCGTCGCCGAAACCAACCCCACCGAAAAGGGCATCCAGGAAGACATCCGCAAGGCCGAGTTCGAGCTCAAGAAGGCCGCCCGGAAGGACTACTACAAGATCCTCGGGGTCAACAAGGACGCCACGGACCACGAGATCAAGAAGGCGTACCGCAAGATGGCCATCAAGTACCACCCCGATAAGAACCGCGATGGAGAGGCCGGCGACGAGAAGTTCAAGGAGATCGGAGAGGCCTATGAAACTCTGATTGACCCTCAGAAGCGTGCTTCCTATGACAACGGTGACGACCTCATCGACCCCTCCGACATGTTCTCCGGCGGCGGCTTCGGCGGCATGGGAGGCATGGGCGGTATGGGTGGAATGGGAGGCATGGGTGGTATGGGTGGTATGGGCGGTACCCATATCAACATCGATCCCAACATCCTGTTCAACATGATGAATGGCGGCGGCGGCGGCGGCGGCTTCGCCCAAGCCGGTGGCAGCCCATTCGGTGGTGGACAGTCTCGTGGCGGCGGATTTCCCGGAGGATTCCCGTTCTAGACGGTTTGACCAACACCACAGAACGACCAAAGAAAAGTCTTTTTCTCAAGAGCGATGATTATTATTCAACACGACAGTACAGAACCAGACGAACTGCAGTGCAATGGCCAACGGTCTGATTTGACTTTGGACTCCATCCCGCATATTCTGTGGACACCTTTCCTACTATTTTTTCTCGATTGCATCTGCTATGGCTGCCTATACATGGTCTTTTCGATTATTCCCCGGGGTGCGTTGCATGATTTGAGACTGAAACCGACACAATAGACTTGATGTCTTTTTTTTTTTTTTTTTTTTTACCGTTGCCTTTGCTCTTTTTCCCCCCGTTTTCGCATCTTTTTCATTTATTCTTCTTTCCTTTTCATTTCCACCCTTCACATAGATGGGATATGTTTTATTGTGATATTTGCAACAACCACCTGCCACGGACAGGATGGATTTGATGAGCACGGGAGAGAAATCCCAGCCATTCTGGCGTTATATACTCTTGGGTCATGTTATTGCTAATTTATGCCGGCTATGTCGGGATTCCCATGGTTTTTATGCTTTGGGTATCTGATGAATGAATACGTTGATGATTTACTTCGCTTCCGTAACTTGGCTGTCCGTAACACAAGTAGTCTAAACAATCTAGGTATTTACCTGGATAGCAACACTCATTCCAGTCAGCCAAGGCCCAGAGCCAGGCACAAAGGCACACAGGCACCAATGCCGAATGCAGCAATGCCCTACCCAATCGGGAAAATCCAATTACGTCAGCGAGCGCAGCACTCCATCCAATCGGCGTCCCTTCTATGGAATAGCGCTAGTCCGTAACCAGAAAAACCAAAACAAACAAAATGGATCGCGGAGATGGAAGAACACAAGAATAGGAATAAGAGGCTTGACTCAAAGTGCTTCTATATAAAGAGCTCCGAGTACTGAGTGAGTTATATGAGCATGGAATAAGCTTCGTGACAGCCACCATTTCTCCCGATCCCGGCATCCCCTAGTTAGATTAATTAGTTGGAGGCTTCCCGTGAGGTATCCACGGAGGTATGTTGCGTCTGTCTATTTTGGACTCCGGACATGCTTGATTAAATTGCAATCGACATGATGGAAATACCGTACCAAGTAGTAGAAGGCTCCCTCGATTCGGTATAATCGAGTCAAACAATTTATCTACCTACTCTGTCTCCCTATCTCAATAGACCAGTAAACCGAATAGCAACACCCCGCAAACAAAACCAAAACAAACAACCACCTATCAAGACCACAAGACCGCAGGAACTGGAATGCCAACGCATCATTTCAAGTAGTCGCCTAGTCTAGCTCTATATGTAGATACTAATGCTATCGTCGGATCTAATCCCGCTCCAGTTACACAGCCTACCTGTCTGCGCTCATTTTTTTTGAAAACCCGGCCGTCGACCGGGATTATTGGGCCAACCGTTGCGGCCTGCTGCAGGTTTTAACTCTGATCATCACGCCGTCGCTTGCCGCCTCGCTTTTCTTTTTTTCTTACCCTCGTCTTCCTTTTCATTCCTCCCCCGTCACTCTTCTGCATCCCACTTCCTGCTCCCTCGCATCTGGGTCTTTCTTGATTCTGGGTGGATCGACTTCGGTTTGCGATTTCTGTTTCTTGGTGGGGTATTATATCGGGTTCAGTTCTTCGGTAAATAGGTACGTCCTCCGTAGTACTCCGTACTGTACTCCCAGAGTCGTGATGGTCTCAGACACTGACTTTTCTCGCTTCCTGGCAGAAACAAGCGCTGAGTGGCACGGCTGCAGCGCCAACTCGAATGTTGTTATGAACATGTCCTTTCCGTCGCTTTTTACGTCTCAGTTCCGTTTGCAACAGCTATAGCAAGTGAGGGACTTCGATAGGGAGCCCAGACCCTTTCCTCGTGCAACGACCGGCTTAACGTGTCCGCGATATCCCCTGCGTCGATCTTACGACTGCCGTTTTTATTTCTCTCATATCTTTCTTATTCTCTGATCAATAATCTCCCAACATCATGGATGGCCCTCCGCCCCCGCCTCCACCTCACGGTGAAAAGCCGAACACCACCCAAGGCGAATATCGGAAGTCGTCAGACCTTCCGACGGGAAACTACGATATTTTTATTATCCCGCCCCATTCGTCTGGCTCCGGATTCTTATACCTCCCTTCCCTACAATGTCATCGGAATAGCTTTATCGCCGGATCGGTATGCACACTGTTTGTGGTTCTATTATGGGTGACGCTGGCGCCGCTCGTCAAGACGTGGTACGTCGCCACGATCGCGAGTGGGAGCGGCACAGGAATGGCCGTTCTAGCCATCGGAGTCGGCATTGCCGGTTGGGCATTTGGAGTATCTCAATCGGACTCTGGTTCCGGTGGCTCTCAACAGGGTGGTCGTCCAGGACCCGGAGGTTTCGGGTCTGGTGGATTTGGATCTGGGGGTGCCGGCGCCGGCGCCGGTGCAGGCTCTCATCAATCTGCAGGAGGCGGTGGAAATTACTCGAGAGGTGGAAATTTTAATAATCAGTCTGGAGGACAGCAGGGCAACTTTGGTGGGAACTATGGTGGCCCTCCTCCTGGAAACCAGTACGCCGGTAATCAGTACGGCGCTGGTGCTCCTCCGCCCCAACCCCAGTCGACGCCGCCCCCCAAGGCCGATCCCCCACCTAGCGATAGCGGCTCGACTTCGAACAAGAAGGAAAGCAAGCCCCAGAGCGGAGAGGACTGGGAGAAGGCCCGAGAGGAGACAAGAAGAAAGGAAGAGCTTCGCCGCAAGATGGAAGAGTTCAAGCGAAAACGGGAAGCTGAAGCCCGCGAAAAGCAGCAGAAGCGGGAGCGGGAGGCCATGGAGCGAGAACTTCGTGAGCGCCGGGAGCAGCTCGAGAAAGAGATGGCTGCCGCTAAAGAAAAGGCCGAGAGGGAAGCCCGCGAGAAAGCTGAGAAGGAAGCGGCAGAAGCTCGAGCAAGGGCTGCAAAGGAGGCCGCAGAGGCTAAAGCGAAAGCAGAAAAGGAAGCTGCAGAGGCCAAAGAAAAGGCCGAGAGAGAAGCCGCGGAAGCAAAAGCAAAGGCCGAACGCGAAGCCAAAGAGGCAAAGGAGCGAAGGGAGAGAGTCGCTGCGGTACTCAAGGCAAAGGCTGAGCGTGAAGCTGCGGAAGCAAAGGCAAAAGCGGAGAAGGAAGCAGCTGAGAAGGAGGCCGCCGAGAAAGCTGCCGCCAAAAAAGAAGCTGATGCCAAGTTCGCCGCTCTCAAAGAGGCCGCGGCGAAGAAATATGCCGAGAAGAAGGCCAAAGACGCTCAGGAAGCGGCAGCCAAGGAAGCTGCGTCCGCAAAGGAAGCCGCATCCAAGGCCTCCAGCCAAAAATCAGCAACGGCAAGTGCTCCACCTCCACGCACCCCATCGCCCAAGAAGCCGCCCTTTCCCAGTGCGCGGACTGCCGCGACGGCAACCGAAGACGATGCCTACTCCTTTCGGCCTTACGACCGACCCCGGCGGCCGTATGGTGCTGAGTCCAAATCCTCCGTATATTCGGAGTCTTCGTATGCTCCTTCTCAATCAACAGCCCGAACCTCGCCGCCTCCGTCGATCCGAGGCGGGTACTCGACCAAGGATCCCGACAAGATTGTTATTCGCGGCGTGTACGCCTTTAACAACGCCTTTCCTCGTACTCCAGTGGCACAGTTAGTGTCCGGTCAAGGAATGGTGACGGACGGGTTGGTCCTTCGCATCACCACCGAGGGGCTGTTCATTGACGACGACGTGCGCGGAGTGCCTCAGCGGGAGTGGGACGTCAAGGCATGGACCATGAAATTGGCCGAGGTGTGGTGCCCCCAGTATGGAGGACAAAAGAACCCGCAGGCCCCCAAGCCCAGCAACCTATTCTTCCGTCGAGGCACCGGAGAGCCCACTTCGGAAGAGTCGGATGCGTACGTGAACAGTTTGTTGAAGGTTTGCAAGAACACCTGCCGACTTGCTACCCCGGGAGGCTCCAATCGGAACGGCAGCGCTATTGGCAGCGAGACGCAGAGCCTGCATGTATTGGGGGCTAGCATCCGCGACCAAGAAGGCCGACGATATGTCTTCGTTCTGCAAGAGACTGAAGGATGGAAGGTCGGCATCGGCCTGCAGCGGCTGCGGAAAGGCACGCAGGTGCGCGCCCTCGGGGTGACGAACATGGCGGCTAATGAGAGCCGCACGATTCTCGGAGGCCTTAGCTACGCCTGACTATATGGTTGTTGGAGATATTTGAGCGTTGCATAGACTCATACTCATTAGCGAGGAGTTGGTTTCGCGGTTTCCAAATCTTGCATGGGTGTTTGTTATGCTAAAACAATCATTTGCACAGAGATTCCCCACTTGTTTTTTTTTCTTTTCTTTTTTTTTGGTTGAACATACGGCCTATGATGTTGACGTTTGATGATGATCCTTTGTTTTTGATTTTTTGGCATATAGGTACATAATCCTTGCACATACTGCTTTGTACACAATTTGTTCGATCATACCGTCATGGGTAAGATCATGATGATGCGTTGTATACGGATTTTTTTTGATACTCTAGGCTCGGGCCCACATTACGACGGTGAGGTTAGAATGAACTTGCTCAGGGGTAACGGAATACCGATTCTACTTTGAAAAAGATGTGAAATCTAGTAAATGCAGAGGATGCCCAAAATACCATAGATTCAACGCTAATTGTTTGCCGGGCTATGGGGCATGATTTATTATCTGCCATTCTCCTCTCATCCAGTTCTGCCTCGAACGGACACAGTCCCAGAATACAACTCTCTTCATATGTGTATATGTACAGTATAATAAGATCTCCCAGAAATCTTTGGACGTTTATAACTGGGCGAGCGCATCAAATGTCTGCCAGGGTTGAGGTCTATTGCTTCCCTCCCCGTAAAGAAGAAGTCCTTAGAGACACGAGTTGACTCGTGCCGTATTGAAAGGGAAAGCGTATTAAAAGTGAAGATGCCAGGTGACGAAGCTGGATTTTCTAAAGAGCTTTTGAGGATAGACCTATCCCATCTAGGCCGTCAACCTAGCTCTAGTAACGATTTTGTACGTATATCTTCAGATCAAATAGCCGATGCCTCGTAAACAGACGGTGCCTTTGAATAGTAGAAAGAGTCCGTAACAATAGTTTGCATTTATAAGCAGGAATAACGACTCATATTGAACTAGTTAATCATTAATTACCCTTAGTCACCGAGCAAGTCCACGCACCTCCATGACTGATCGCACAGATCCGGTGTGGGCTGCTTCTCCACACTCCAATTCCAAGGAACTCGCCATGAACAGAGTGGTATGTTCCAACGAGGGGGTACTTAGCCATGACGCCTGTTGGGCTCAAGACCACATCGTACCGAATCTGGTTGACCTTGCGCTGAACAACGCAAATTCCGCCACCACCAGGAACCAACTGTGAGGAGCGCAAGCCCTCCAATCTTGACAACCATTCAGCAGGGTCAATGTCTTCCCCGAACACGATCCCATCGCCCTTCCCACTTCGAATCGGTTTGAGGATGTACTCATTCTTTACGCCGGGATCTTTCTCGCAGTCACCGATCAACCGGTCGAGTTCCAACGAGCCAGGCAGTATCGTATTGGCAAGACCTTTGTCGAGGATCTTTGCCTGAGCACGCGTGATCACGTTCCTTGCCACTAGAGCGTCGAGCTCTTGCTTGACGATTCCGAGCATCCGCTTGTCATGGACCAGCAACACAGTGCGCATGTCATTGAAGCATCGGAGGCTGATCTGGTGGAGCATCTCGGGGCTCAGAGCGCGGATTTCTCTCTGGTGGAGCTCAAGACCAACCTGATGGATCTCCTGCATGGCTTCTCCACCGTGATAAATCACCGGTTCCAAGCGCTCGGTGTCCTCGAGTTCAGCATCTTTGACCACACAACAGAGTCTGCAACCACCCTTGCCTTGCGGATATGGCACCAGCCTAAGTTCGGAAGGGTGCACAAAGCGAGGGTGGATTCCAAATCGCATTTGGAGGAACTCCACAACAATATGTATATCATTGCCGAGTTCATCGCCTTTGAGAAGGTGCAATGGCAAGTCGGGATTGAACAGGTTCAGAATGCCACCCAGTATCTATTTGTAAGTTGGCTGTTAGCCTACCGTAATTTAAACCACTCTTCTCCTCTCTCCTCCTCCTCCTCCTCCTCTCCCGTGGAATTCCGAGTATAATTGGGAGCTTACCCTAGCAGGATCCGTAGCGCCGACCAAGCCATTACCCGAATCACAGATCCCTTGCTCCTTCAGTGCTTGCTGTCCGCAAGCCGCATACATATATCCATTAAAGGAAAAACGAGCATTTATTTCACTGATTCGAAGATTCTCGATAGGGCCAGAGGCGCCCTCAAGGCGATCTTCTTCGATCAGGAAGTCTGGCCTCCACGATCCACGGCACTCTCGGTATGGCAGGAGATTGTTAGGAACTTGGCTATCAATCCACTGATAGAGAGTCACTCAGTATCCTATACCATAGCACCGAGTAGGGTGTATAGAAAAAAAAAAAGAGAATTAGGGGACATACACGAAGAAGGTCTTCTTCTGCAGGCTCCAGAGGCATACGCTCTGGGAATCTCGCTTTCGAGTCCGTCCACCACCTCTCGACAATATCAGTGATAGCAGAGACTAGAGCATCATTGAGCTCCTTGAACTGGCGCTGGTGCACGGAAGGGACGAGGATCGGCCAGGGAATGAAGGCCTTTAATGCGCTCTCATGCCATGAATTGGCAGAAGAGAACCGCAACAGGCTTTCTTGAATAGCCGTATGATTTTGGAGATATGACCTATTCTCAGAGTCGCAGGAAGATACAGGCTCGTATTGTCCTCCTTTGAGGGGGACGTGAAGTTGCTGAAGAGTTTCTGGTGCTGGGGGCTTCATTGTGTGGAGATATGGGTGGGGGAAATATGCTAAGTCGAGAAGTAGGAGTGCTATGGAGGCACAGTTGGAAAAAAACGAGTATGAAGGGGGGGGAATCAATAGACCCTTATGGATCAGAATGTACTCAGTAAGGGGAAACAAATCAAGAAAAGGAAATATAAACATCAGTGGATTTAAATCGGCAAATGGTCTATCTTCCAGACGCTTTATACCTATGAGCCTTCCCATTCTTTTCGCGTCTTTTTTCCTTCCCTCTACTTTGGCTTTCCTAACATGCCAAATTTAACCACTTGTAATGCAAATATCGTTATTACCTACCGTCCTACCCTATGTACCTTAGGTTATCGCCTGTAACAAATGGTCCGTTTCTTTTCTCCAACCAAAACCCCACATGCAAAGGGCTTGCATGCAGATTCACTCAGATGTCCGTTCGTACTTGACCTCAACTAATCGTATCTAGGACCCTTGACCCTGGTGGCAATTTACAGTCCCGCGCAATAACGCAATGTCGCAATGTCCCAATGTCGCAGTGGGGACAGCTGAGTGCGGTCTTCGACCACGACTGAAAAGCAAACCCCCAAATCCATGCACCTAAGAACGGGCAATTTCCAAATTAGGCCTATCGTCGTAATGAAAGGAGCAGCACGTAAACTTGAATAGTTCAGTAAGGAAGTATTCGGACTAGTAGTGGACGGTGGACATTCCGGTAATTTACCTGCTGCGACTTTGAAAATTTGGGCTTGCATTCCGAAGACTAATTGTTGAGGTAGATACTCGGACTTTCCAGCGCTGATCCCATGTTCTTCTATACTGGTTGTCCTTAAGTCAGAGTATAGATTGTTGAGATGCAGGATATCAGATACTCTTGCCTTTACTATCCTCGGTTCAGTTGAGAGGCCCCCAGTTTTGCTTTTCATGAATTCGGAAGGTTTACCACTAGGTACTCGAAAACAGGGGGATATACAAGTTCATTAAGGCAATCTCAGCTCGATTAGCTAAATTCAGGATTTGCAATGGTAGGATGTAAATGCAAATCCGACACAATGAAGAACAGTTACCGTATTTCCCATTTCCTTTACTTGATGGAAATCTATATCCGGCATGAAGATTCTTTTTTGTTTTGTTTTCAAAGATGCCAGGATCAATTTGCCCCAGTCTTCAGCTGCGCCATTAATTCATAATATTTATACCAGGGTGCGCTACTCCGTACCTTTGCGGGGCATCTGAAGTAGTATCGCAGATGGCACTAACAGGGGGGCGTCAGCTGCATGTGTAGATTGATTCAATAATTGGGACTACTTGGTGGTGGCGAGCCATTGAAAACCCCTGCAATACGCGCTTCAGCTAGTGTTGATTACGCAGGTTCCCTTGTCGATTGATAATAGCTAATTTTGCAAAGTGTCCGAACCCTAGCACCGAGTTCATTCGGCGGCATCAGACACGGGGTGGTCTGAGGTATGGCTGCGCGAGCCTTTGCCTCCATTTGTATCGGATGTCGTCAGGTTCCCCCTTTATGAACCCGATGTAGCTCACATCTGTCCGTTGGGTGATCAGAAAAAGATCAATGGGCGAGTGTTTCCCCTCTTCTTGTCACTGGTTATTTGTTATAGCATACGAAGAGCTCTTTGCATTGGAGCAGTCTGAGACCTTCTTCTATCGTTTCCTCCTTCTTTTATCCCCCTTTCTTTCCTATCAATTTCCCACACCGAACCTAGAAATAACCGGGCTCAAGTCTCGATTCTAGATGCATCACGCCATAAGAAGTATCAAACCCACCAAGCCGGTAGGGTTTACTACCAGTAAGTCAATCATATTCGAGGAACATCATGAGAATAGAGCGATGAAACAAAAACGCTGACAGCACCTTCAAAAAGAGATATCACGCAGTGTGCCACACTTGGTAGCCAACGAACTCAGCTATGCAAGCCGGCCCAGCCACATCGCAGACGTGTCCAACACTCTTCGGAAGAGAGGCATCCTCAAAGTCAGTCTCCAATTCGAGGACGACTCCAGCCAATATCTACAAAGGCTTCTCCATGGACTCCATGAGCAGCACGGACACGGGCTCCCCATTACTCATAGTGCCTCCCGCGGCTGGTTCTGGGACGTCCGGCCCAATAGCACTACATTCCAAACGCCCTCGCATCAGGCAAGATCCGAGACGATGGAAGAGTTCCCCTGGCATACCGACTGTAGCTACGAAGAAGCGCCACCCCGGTACTTTGCCTTGCAGGTGCTCCAAGAAGATCGATGTGGCGGGGGCACGCTCTCCGTGATGAATGTCGGCAGACTCAGCTCCCTTCTTTCATCGTCAACCTGCGCCGCTCTCCTCCGACCGGAATTCCGGGTTACCGTGCCTCCCGAGTTTGTGAAAAGCGAGGACAAGCAATATATAGTGGGTAGCTTGATGGCGGTTGATGCAGAGGGCTTGCCTAGTATGGTTCGTTTCCGCGAGGATATTCTCGCCCCGTTGACTGCCGAGGCGGCGCTTGCGCTGGGGGAGATGAAGGAATGTCTGTTGGGGTCGAAGGTGGAGGCTGAGACGCTTCATCTTACGCCGGACTGTTTGCCTCGGGGCTCTATCATTCTGATGGATAATTATCGGTGGCTTCATGCTCGGAATCATGTCAATGATCCTAAGCGTCATTTGCGAAGGGTCCGCTGGGATGCGAGACCTTTTCCGGCCGCTAGGGTTAAGAGAAAAGATTTAGCTTCTTTGTTGTAAGTGGGGGGGGAGGGGGTTTGTAATTAGGGCTTAATGGAGACGACTTTTCTATTATCACCTGAGGGAAAGACGGAGCAATCTTCCGAGTAAATTAAACCCCATGACTATATGGACTAGAAAGTAAGACTTGTTAGGATGGGCCTCAACGAAGAGGGGGTAGAGGATTAACGAGAGACCTACCTACAGTTGGTACATACTTAGGTCCATGCATAGTGAAGAATTTTCCGAGATGCCAAGGCAATCATGAACATAATCTATTCAAAGAGGCGATGTTCTTCGGAAACCCCTCAATATGCAGGCCAGGGATTGTAGATTACCGCCCCCCTCGAGACTCTTCTCATCTCGATGCTGATGATCGGCCTCTAGGGCTCGAAGTCTCGACCACGCTCGTCTGGGGATCGACGAAGGACCCAAAATCCAATTTCTGCTCGGCCCGTCCGGTGGGGCTCGGGCAACCTCAGCTTGGAGATCTTACCGAGGGAAAACCAAAAGAAAGAGACATAAAAGGGCAAGTGCGAAGGGCAAAATGAAACATCCAATATAATGGTGGAGAAAGATGCTGGGAAAGATAATCCACAAATCGTTAGCCACGGTTAGATCAAGGGCCAAATCGGCACGGGATAGGCTTGCGTGATGTACCTAGTATTCCTCGTTTAGCTGGATACGCATGGGACTTTTGTCACGGTTCAATTGACTCCGAGTAGGGAGTAGACTAAGTGGAGAGCTGGATTGGAGGTCTACTCCGGTGTACATACAGATCTAGTTTACAGATTACAGTAACATCAGTTTGGCTGCAGTGCATCTGTGCATTTCGGATTTAGCCGTCAGCATGAGCCAAAAAAAAAAAAAAAAAGGCGCAATGCTCCTGTGTCCCCTGCACGTTGATCCTACTAAATTAAGATTCCTGTGTACATCCTTTCGTACCCCGCCAGAGGGCAACGGACTGTGTAGGACAACTGTTCAGAATCCTTCATGATTGTTTTCGGTCTACTCCGTACGCCGCGTACTGTGCCCCGTTTCCTGCATGCACTGACTGGTGGGTACGAGCAATATAATCGGACGGTCTGATACCAACCGGACAATAATGTAGAATGTAGTTACAGAGCAAAAGCATACTGACATGGATCTCTCAACAGCGAGAGGGATTTTCTTGCATATCCTTTCATACTACCACCTCGGCGTTGGCCACCTCGGCGCATTCCTGCTCCCGGCAAACCCCAACCAGCTTTCCGTGTCCACTTGAACCGTGCTCGGCGACGTATACGACGTTGCAGTCATTTGGGAACCCATTGAATTGGGTAGCAGTTGCCAAGGTGTACGCTGTGGATCTTGGTTTAGCTCCCATACCGAAGCAGTGCAATACGGCAAAGCAGATATCGAACTCGAACTTACCTCCCATATCCGAAAACTTCAACCAATCCCCAGGTTTAGCCTCGCATTCCAACGTTATGCGCTTGGCCACACAGTCCAGTCCGTCACATGTCGGTCCCCAAACCGAGTATACATGTTCGCCTGCCTTTCTGTCGGTCCCATATTCCGTTGTTGCCACGATTAATGACGGATTATATGTCTCGCCTTCAGTCAAAACATTCATGAAACTGCCATAGATGCCGTCATTCAGATACAGCATGTCTGACTCCGTTTCCTGCGTGCATCTGATTGTCTGCCTTCGGCGAGAGATGACCTTGGTCAGCAGAGTACAGAAGGGTCGCGCATAGAATCGCCCCGGCTCCGCAATTAGTTGAATGGGATCCGGGAATTCTTTCTCAATGGCGAGCCGGAGAGCCGATGCCATGACTTCGAAGTTCGAATCTTGGAATCCGCCCCCCACGTCTAAGATGCTCATGGCGAATCCTAGGTGCTCCGCTTGATTGAATGCCCGTCTTGCGTTCTGGACGGCTGTCACGAAGGATTCGGGCTTAGATGCGCCGGATCCTGTAAGTTTGGTTAGCTGAGTTGTTGTAAAAGAAGGCACAGAAAGTTGAAAGAATATCAAGGAACTGGGCCCGTTTTACCAATATGAAAGCTGACTCCCTCAACCTTCAATCCAAGTTCTTTTGCCCTCTGAAGCAAAGGCCATGTCGTGTCAAGCGGTGCCCCGAATTTATCGCCAAGACACGCAAGGGCAGTATTATCCTGGGCGTGAATCCGAAGCAGAAGCCTCATATTGGGGGCATGTTTCTTGATTTTGTCCAGTTCATCGATGTTGTCGAACGTTGTCCGCATGACTCCCCGTTTGGAGGCGAATCGTAGCGCAGAGACAGCGTGGCATGGATGAGCAAAGATGATTCTTGAGGGATCAATGCCTAAGTCACAAACAAGTTGCATTTCGCCCAAGGAAGCACAATCAAAGCCAGCCCCAAGCTTGGCCATATATTTGAGTAGCTTCAAGTCGGGATTGCACTTGACGGCTATTTACACTCAGCCCTTGTGTTGATGTACATTAAGGTGAAGACTACTTACCGTAAAAAGGGACAATATTAGGAATGCATTGTAACCAGCGCTGATGTTGTTTGAAGAGCTGATTCACGTCTGCAACCACGAAAGGAAGATCGTGGCGTATGTCATGCTGAATTTCATCCAGTTCCAGAATCCGCTGATTGATTATATTATCAACCAGCTTGCCTGGAGAGATTTCGGTTGAGATCATTGCTGTAACACAAAGGAGAAATCTGTACAGAAAAAGGGAGACGGGAATACAAGTAAATTCTGGTCCTATTATCCAATCGAGGTATATACTCTTGACTACTAGTCAGTACTTATAGGATTTGACTCGGCCGTGATACATGCCCTGAACACTCCTTTTCCCGGGCCTGGGGCTGAGATTTACCGCTGCTGAGCTCCCTCGAGTCCAGTGCCTCAGTTCACGCATATGCTCAAGTGAGGGGTGTATGGCCCAGTAGACCGGTCTGGGAAAAGGAACAGGCATTGTGCACACACCATTGGGTTGATACCTTTCGGTGTATGGCTCTGCAGCCACTTGCTAACTTGCTACACTAAGGCAAATTCTTACATTATTCTCAGCTGAAGAATCCGGCGGTCGTGGACCCCGGCACCAGATTGCCTCATCGAACATGGCTTTTTTTTCTTTTTTTAAAATTTTTTTTTTCTAGGTAGTACTATACCAACTGATCGAGCGGGGGCAAAGTGAGGCATATACGGCCAATTCTAGACGGAGACTAGCATATGCCATTAGTCAAATGATACCTCGTCAGCGCATGCAATATAATATCGGCTCCCAGCGATGAAGCACATACATCGTGGTGGGTCTTAGCTCTCGATTCATACGAGTCTCTTTGCCACAGGGTTCGCGGACTTGCACAAGCACCTTGGCAATCTTAATTAAACAGTAGCGTCAGGTTACCACTAGCTTTTAGTGAAATACTGGTGCATACATAGGTAAAATTACGCCAGAATACTCGATGGCAGGACAATCCCTACATTTGTAATTTTCAAGTAGCTACGGAAATGATTCAAGGCTGAGCAGATGCAAGCAGGTCTAAGGCAAATTGTGACGTGTCAAGTTTTTTCGGCCTAGGTATAAGAAGTTTGTAGAAAGAACGTGTGTCCACGGGGTCTATTATGAATACCTGAAGCTATTTCCTTGTACCTAGAACGTTACAAACTTCACTCTCTCGATTACTTCCTTTGTCCACGATGACTCTCAAAACCTTCCCAGTGGCTGAGATACTCGCAGTTGCGAAAGTCCATCCGTTCTACAACCCCGATATAGTTTATCCACCTGACCATGAGAAAGTTCAGTCTGCTGTGCAATCGGCAGACGGGCAATCTACGGAAACTACGCGTATCACCTTCGAGTCGCTGCCTCTGGTCAGCAAGAAGAATCTGTAAGCAGGGCTGAGGGTCCATTTCTATTCAGCCGTCACTCATATCTCTCCAGCTATCATGTCGTCGAGCGATTGACGAAGGACATGAGCCCGCAAAATGAGTACCGGCGTAGCTCCTATGTCAGCGTCACAGGCGGTGGTTCCGGGGGGCTCCCATTGATGTTTCTGTCTGATGCTAAAGAGAACCGTCAGCAACGCGCGGTGTTTGGCGAGTTTCTGAGCACTTGTGGAGTTGTGGAGCCGCATGATTGGATTATGACAGTGCATGCCTCAGGTTATATGTACAGGTTCGTTTCAGATCCCCGACAGAGGTACAAGCGGATTAGCTGACCTTGACTTTTTCTTCACGCTGCGCAGGTCCCTCGATCTCATGAGTGAGATTATGGAAAATGCAGGAGGAACCGTCTTCAGCGCTGGCAATTTTATGACTCCCGACGAAGTTGTGCGTGCCCTTGCGCACTACAATATCAACGTGTTGACTGGCGATGGCAGTCAAGTGGTTCAAGTAATTCATCATATTTCGACCCTGTCGGCGGAGAAGCGAAAGGCGATCAAGTTAACAAAAGTGATATACACTTCCGAGCCTCTTACTGCTGGCCAGGAAAAGCATATTGTCGCAACATTAGGTCCAGTGAAGATATGCTCCATTCTGGGAAGTGCAGAAGCTGGGCCATATGCGATCCATAACCCGGACCTCACTGGAAAAACAGGTTACCCAGACCACAAGGAGTTCGTGTTTGATACACGTACCCTCCTCAACGAGATATTCCCCAGTTCTGTCGTGGAAAGTGATTCGCCAATCGCCTTAAAGCCCCTTCCGGAAGGTCAAGAGGGAGTCCTCGTGCAGACGTCCTTGCAACGTCGCCGAAATCCCCTTGTACGCTATATCACTGGCGACATCGCATCTATCCACCCATTGCCAGAAATTGCGCGATCCGTTGTCCCTGAATCTGAACTGAAATACTTCCGAATTCTGCGTCTCCGAGGTCGTGACCGTCGGTTCAGTTTCAAATGGTATGGAGTTTATTTTGAGTTTCAGAATATTGAGAAGCTCATGCAGAGGGATGAGTTCGGGATTCTACAATGGCAGGTTATCTTAGGGACCCATGAATCATCTCCACAGACTGTCCTTGAGATTAGGTTGCTCCGGGAGGTAGCCAGCCAATGCTCAATTTCCCTCCAGGATTTCGTCTATGAGATGGAGACTTTCTTCTTCGTTCTCCCTGAGAATCGACATCTATTCAGGCTGACTTTTGTTGAGGACTTGGGTGGGTTCGAAAAGAGTGGTACGGGGAACAAAGTCATGAAGTTCGTGGATAGAGCTCATTAGCAAGTCTATGACTGTACCTGATGGCCAAAGGCAAGATGCAGAGACCGTACACACCTTTACTGTTCAATTACACTAGGATGTTCTAGTGATTTTGTTTTCGTCTATTTCAATGCTACTTACCATACTTAGCATGTAATAGATACAGTGTTTCTCATTTCATGCATCTAGCATAGTAGCTCGCCGGGATCTGCATTATGCTCCATGTCCCTGCCATACGACCGTTTTACACGTCATGTAATGATTTTATCATTATTATTCAACGTGCTTAGTTCGTTATCGCCCTGAACGGCGTAAAAATGCCCTGCATGTAGCGTAGCCATTCAAGTCCTATCTAATGCCACTAGCTAGTCCATATGTTGCGTGCCCAAGCCATACCCAGGTTACTTAATGTCGTATTCGTCTTTGCACGCTTTTCAAAAGGATGTTTAAGTCCATTTTTCTCTACAACAGTTTATTCAACCTTCTTTTTTTTTTTAATTCTACAATAATGGGCTCAGAAAATAGCGTTTCGGAAGCCAACGTCCATGGCATACTACAACAAGCAGAACACCCAGCAGAAAGGCGGGTGGAGGCAGAGGACGACCCGCACGATGGCGATAACATTGAATACCCATCAGGGTTCAAGCTTGTCGTAGTCCTTGTTGCCATTTTCCTGTCTTTAGTTCTCACAGGGCTGGTCCGTTCTATTCCTTAGAGGTTCAACTGGTGGAGGTTTTGCTGACCAACTGATTAGGACTTCAACATGATTGCGACCGCGTTGCCCACTATCACCACACAGTTTCAGACAATCGCCGATGTTGGTTGGTATTATTCTGCATAGTAAGCGTGCCATTCATTATCCCAAGCTTAGCCAGTGGCTCTGACGCACGTCAGCCGTTTGGCCTCCTGCGCCTTTCAATTTATGTTTGGCAAGCTATACCATCTCTTCCCGATCAAAACTATATATCTCGCCTCTGTGATCATCTTTGAGCTGGGAAATTTGCTCGGCGGAGTGGCGCCCACCTCTAGCTTGTTGATACTGGGAAGAGCAATCTCTGGTGTTGGTTGCTCAGGTATCATATCTGGAGTCCTCACGTTGGTGTTGCCCGCCCCAATCCCATGGTTTCTGCTTTTGGTAGAACAAACCCAGACTAATACAGCTATAGCATTATAGCACGAAGCTTTCCTCTTCGAAAACGCCCGCTATTTACTGGTCTGGCAGCAGCATTTGAAGGTATATCGTCAACTGTTGCACCAATGCTGGGGGGTGTCTTAACTCAGTACCTCTCATGGCGATGGTGCTTTTACATCAATCTCCCCCTCGGAGGTTTCTCCTTCATGTTAATCCTATTATTTTTCCGGGATCCCCTGAAGAGCGACCTCACATCCCTGCCATGGAAGGAAAAGTTTAAACGACTTGACCTGCTAGGAGCTGGCCTGTTCGTCCCCTCTATTACCTTCCTGTTGTTGGCCCTTCAGTGGGGTGGCACCACATACGCATGGGATGACAAACGAATTATCCTTCTCCTCGTCCTATCTGGTGTTTTTTTGGTTGCATTTGTCTGGCAAGAAAGAAGAAGGGGGGATAATGCACTGCTCCCCGGGCGAGTGATGCGCTCTCGAAGCGTGCTTGCCGGCATGTGGTTTGGTCTCTGTAACAACACTTGTTTGTCAGTCTTTGAGTATTATGCATGTGTACCCCACACCCAGCCTTATGTGCGTTCTCTTACTGACTGGTCTTCCGGATAAGATGCCGACCTATTTCCAAGCAATTCACGGTGCTTCCGCGACAATATCAGGAGTGCTTTGTTTGCCTATTGTGATTGGACTGACGCTTTCTATTCTTGTTGGGAGTTCCATGACCAGCGCCATCGGATACTATACCCCGTTTATGATCAGCAGTGCCGTCCTGAGCCCAATCGCAGCGGGCTTGCTTACAACAATCCAAACGAAACAGTCTCTCGCCTCTCTTATTTGCTATCAGGCTCTTTTGGGCGTTGGCACGGGAATTGGATTCCAGGGCCCCCAAGTGGCCGTCCAGACTGTCCTTCCAGTCACAGATGCCCCGACTGGCATTGCACTCATTATCTTTGCTCAGAACGTTGGGCCGGCCATTTTCGTTTCAATTGCTCAGACTATTTTCACTGGAGAACTACTTGCGCGTCTAAGGGGGGTATTACCTCACATGGACGCGCAGTCACTGACAAAGATGGGGCTTTCCGATATAGAAAAACATGTCTCCCCTGTCGATATACCTAGGGTGATTGAAGGGTACAATATTGCTTTGACCACAGCCTTCTTTCTTCCGGTTGGTTTGGCTTGTGCCACTATGATTGGGGCCTTGGGAATGGAGTGGAGAAGCGTCAAAAAATGATAGGGCTTGGATACATTGGCTTTGTATAATACTAAGTTGCCTTACTCGGGGTAACATTTCATGGGGGGCTTTGGCTATTGGTGTCTTTGCCAATTATGACATTTGTGTCAGAGCGTGGTGTCCATAGTCTCGTACGTTGGCGGATTGGCCCAGCAGCTCCAGTATGGTTGATGCGGCATCATATTATTTCTAACTATGCCTGCTCTGCCCAGTGGCTTTCTTACCACATGTTCCGATGGCGACCATAATAGGTGGTTTCTTCCCTATCCTATATTTGACATGGGCTGACGGGTTCGATAATTCCAGGGCCATGGTGTTGCTCAGGGTACTGGGCCGGGTGTTTTGGCCGGACATCGGACGTTTCATTGGAAAATAAAGCTTAACATCTATAGTTTAAAAAAATAGAATAAATATAGATTACATTTGCGGATTTATTAGTCTCATGTTGAATGATCAGAAGCCAGAGTCCTATCGTGATTTAAGACCCCTTCCTTCTAAGAACTTCTATCTTCTCTCTCTACGCTTTCTGACCAAGCTCCCATGCAGGATATTGAACGGCCTTAGTAACAACTAGTTCAACATAACGAGAACCAAAAGCCAAGAGTGACCTGACTCACTCACGTTTCCAGTGATATCCGTGCCCATCCGAGCTCTGCTCTCGGCTCCTCGTCCTTCTATTCTCTGTCTAGCCTCGTAGATCCAACTCATCTTATCCACCATTCAGAGCGCATAAATCTGACCGTGTTTCTGCGAATCCGATTGCCTAGACAGCTGGTTGCCCGGTAGAGGGTTGATCGGCGCGAGGGTGGAGTTTTGTGATATTTTCGTCTTCCGCAGTGCTCGGGTCCAGCGTTCAGGAGACTCGAGAACAGGGATCGGAGCGAAGAAAATATTCGGGAAATGGGGGCTGCGGAAAGGCTATTTAATATGAATTGAGTTTATTTTGGATATTGCTGTTGAGCGGTCGATGCGATGCGTCTTGCTTTGCCTTGCCTTGGACTGTCTCTTACGCTGTCTCTTACGCTGTCTCTTACCTACGGAGTCTGGGTATACAAAGGATCATATGTAGGGGAGGGATTACGGATTTTATTCTCGGCGATAAGTTTCTGCAGCTGCATCTGTATGCTGCAGGTTCGCTCGTAGCTGCCTTCTTTATGCGCTCATCGATCTACAATCTCATCTCGAGGGCCGAGTGGATCTCGGCATATCGCTTAACTATCTCGGTAGTCTCATGTCGATCTCGCAACTATTGGGGATTACCTGGTTGAATGCCATTGTGCCATCGTCGGGGCCAAGATTGAGCAGGTTAGGGTCCATGGGTCGTAGTTGTATCACAAATCATAAATGGAATTGTATTTGTGGTGCAGAGGACTGGTTATAAATACTCCCCTGGGGACATGTTGGCACCTTGCTTTCTGTCTTCCAGATCGGTATTCTCTATCCTCTTGAGATCCATAATCCATCTATCCTAGTCTCACTACATATAGTACAAGTATGTCTTTCTCAAACCATAAAACAAAGCCAATCTAACCGATTCCATAGAATGCAGCTCAAATCCCTCCTCGTCCTCGCCGCCTCCTTCTCCATGGCCACGGCCAACTACTACGTCGGCAACTGCGGCCAGGCCACTGACTCGACCAAGGAAGGCCCTACGAAGAGCGCTTGCAACACTGTTGAGGGAACTTTCTGCACCGGCACCGGCATCACCCGCTGCGTCGTCGACACTGGCAAGTGGAGTGACTTCACCTCGGCTTGCAAGGATGAGGGCTTCGACAAGGTTTACCAGCGACCTGGGTCGGTGGACGATCTGTCCACGGCGAAGAGCCTTGCTGCTTGCCCCCGGGTTTAGGTTTTGTCAAGAAGTTAAGATATGGGTTGGATAGTTGTGAACGGAGTAATGACGTGAAGCTGTTCAAGTTGTACATACATAAACTCGGGTAACGCGCAGGAGTCTCGTGACCGGACCTGTTCCTGATGATCAGTTGGAATGATGATTTGTTTCTCTCCTTTAATTTCCCCTTAGAAACGTCCCTCGGAGAAAGTTGAAGAAACATTTTCCTTCCCTTCCCCTTCCCCTAATTTAATACGGAGTCATAAGGATAAAAAGGGTTATCTCCTGTCAATGCAGATCGGCCAGCCTGACTAAGCAGAGAGGGCCAAACTGACCGCCAACGAGAATCATCGGAAAGCGAGCCTTGGTCGGGGATTCATTCGTTCCATTCATCTTCTTCCTGGCCTCCATTCCTCTGCTGCTGCTGGTCAGTTGAGGCTCTCTCCTGCCCCAAATCGTGGGTTGGTCCATTCTACCACTCCCTGTCCAGCTCCATCCCTCTTCCTCCACTTCTCCGGCCAACCTGTCAGGTCCGACCAAGTCAGGCACCGACTTGTCTCTCCCTCTCTCCTCTCCTCTCCTCTCCTCCCCGCCGCCCGCCAACTGTCCTCTGAGCGTCGCCTTTCACTGTCTACTTACCCACCCCCACGACGTGGTCTCTATGCAGCGACGATAATCAAATCGCTCAGTCCGACAATCTTTTATCCTGCCCCTCGAGGGCGCGTTCTCCTCCCCCCCTCCCTCCTTTCCATCTATTATGTCCTTCAACTCCACTCAGTCCTACCAAAGCCACGCCGCCTCCCATCGTCCAGTCGCCGCTTATAACCCCATGGCTGCAGTGAACGCTCCCGCGGGAACCTTCCTGCCGGGAACCAAGGTCCAGGTGGGAGGTCACCGAGTCGTCGTGGATAAGTACCTCTCCGAAGGTGGATTTGCCCACGTCTACGTCGTTCGGCTGCCGCAACCCATCGATGGAGTGGACCGGGCGGTGCTGAAGCGGGTGGCCGTCCCCGACAAGGCAGCCCTTGCGAACATGCGGACGGAAGTCGAGACGATGAAGAAACTGAAGGGACACAAGCACATCGTCAAGTACATCGATTCTCATGCGTCTCAGCTGCAAGGGGGCGGATTCGAGGTCTTCCTACTCATGGAGTTCTGCTCGGGCGGGGGTCTCATCGATTTCATGAACACGCGCTTGCAGAACCGCCTGACGGAGCCGGAGATTATCCAGATCTTCTCCGACGTCGCGGAGGGGGTTGCTTGCATGCACTACCTCAAGCCGCCGCTGTTGCATCGGGATCTGAAGGTCGAGAATGTGCTCATTTCCCGCCAGGGGAGATCCTCGATCTACAAGCTGTGCGATTTCGGATCGACCGCGCCCCCTCGTCCCGCCGCTACCTCCGCCGCCGAGGGCCGTCTGATCGAGGACGATGTGCAAAGGCACACGACGCTGCAGTACCGCAGTCCGGAAATGATCGACGTCTACCGGAAGCAACCCATCGACGAGAAGAGTGACATTTGGGCCCTGGGGGTCCTGTTGTACAAACTGTGCTATTACACCACTCCGTTCGAAGAGGTTGGGCAGATGGCCATTTTGAATGCCAGTTTCAAGTTCCCCGCCTACCCGATGTTCTCGGATCGTCTGCGGATGCTCATTTGTGAGTTGAAACTCTGGTGCAACCTGTATCTTGAGTCGTACTGACCGGTTCTTCTAGCCTGGATGTTGAAAGAGAACCCGCAGAAGCGGCCTAATATCTACGAGGTTTTGCGCGAATCCTGCCACATGCAAGGGAAGGACGTCCCTGTCCGCGACGTGAGCACCCCGCAATCCTGTTTACTCACAGATATCTAACACGCTGGTAGATCTATGCCACTCGTTCCACGTCGGAAGCGCGCCGGTACCAGGAACTACCACCCTCTCCCACCGACGCCCCCCAAGTGGGTGCCGTGATTTCTCCTCCGATTCAAGAGACCCAGACCAATATCCCTGAGATTGCGCCAATGCGACGAGGACGGCCGACTCGACCGACGACCACCTCCCAGCATAACTCTGCGAAACCGAGTCCTTCTCCGTTCCGTGGCGGGCCTTCCTCCGCCGACCCCTTTGCCGTTCTGGATTCGGGAAGCGGCCATAAGTCTCGGAATTCAACTGACGAGTTCACGAATCGATTCCCGTCCCTGGATCATTTCAATATCCTGCACGAGAAAGGAGGAACGTTTGACTTCGAGCCCAACGCGGCGGACGCGCAGCAGGAGGATGAAGACCTCGCCCGGCGACTTACCAACGCTCTTGCTGACGATGCTTTTGTAAAACGCCCTGCGTCGGAGAAGGAACTCCCCGAGCCCCCGGTCCAGAGGCGTCCTCAGCCGTCTCCTCTGAAGACCAGACCGTCCGAATCCTTCAAGGAGGAGCCTATTCGCCCGCAGGTGCCACTGCACCAGCCTGTTCCCCAGAAGCCCACCATGGTTTCTACGGGTACCATGACCTCGCCTCCTTCCACGCCGGGGTTGTCCGAAGCGAAACGTCCGATCTACAAGTTTTCATCGTCTGATCATCAACGTCGTCCGTCTAGCCAGCCTTGGTCCGGTGACAACGAGCAACGGCCGCACCGGCCAAGCAAGGCCCCTTCACCCTCGCGATCATCCTCGAATCTTGCGCCGAACCCTCGAGTTTCTGCCGACCGGATCTCAGATCTTTCGTCCTCCTCGTCCCGACCATCTTTGGAGGGCTTGCGACCGACAAATTTGGACGTTGACGATCCCGTGGGCCGGTCCAAGTCGGCCAACGGCAAATCTCGGCCGGTGTCGATGCACGCGGGCACTAGGTTCGAGTCTGGTCGCGGTTCCGAAAGTGCGCGCTCTTCGCTCGACCTGCCCCGACCCTCGTATGAGATGGGAGTGCCCTTGCAGCATGCACGCACGGAGGCGGATCAAAACTTCGACCGGGCCAACATCTCGTCTGACATCGACTACCTGCGAGCGCGCGAAGAGGAGAGCAACCGGAAGCGAGAGAAGCGATATAGCGGAAGTTCGAAGCACACGAAGCGGTCCAGTCTTTCTACGTTGTCGCTGTCGGGCACCAAGAACCGGTTTGCCGGCCGATTCGGCGAAGCGTTCCGTCGATTCGAGCAGACCAACTCCGACAACAAGCCCCAGTCCCCCGCGACCGAGGAAAGCCCCAAGCCCTTCATGTCGGTGACCGCCTCTGAGGTGGTCGAGCCTCCGGCCGAAATCAGCGACGACGAAAACGACGACATCTCGCCCGAGATGCGTCGGGAACTCGAGCGGCGGCGTCTGTCGCAGGAGGAGAAACGGGTCGCCAGCGCGGCCGCGGAGTACCGTCGTCAGGTGGCGGAAGGAGGTAGCCGCGGCGATACGCCACGATCGCTTGCGATCCAGGGCCGCGTAAAGACTCTGCTGGCCGAAGGCAACAAGCCCGCGCCGCCCCCGAAGACCGCGACGGGCTACGGACGGTACACGGACGAGTCGACCAGCGCTTTGCAGGCAAAGCAGGCCGAGGCGCGTTCCGAGCCTCGATTGAACACGCGGAATGTCGCTCCGGCTGCGTACGGGTCGCCGCAGACTCAGCCCTCGCCGGGGGCGGATCGGTGGGAGGCCTCGTCGAATCTTCCCCGACAAGAGACGGCGCGCACGGGCGCGGCGCGACCGGCGGCTCCTCCGAAACCAAAGAACCTGCGGGCGCTGGGACAGGAAGCCGGGGGTGGTGGCGATGATCGCAGTCCCATCATGCAGGAAGCGCCCGCCACACCGGGGGAGGATTGGGAGGCCAACTTCAGCCGTCGATACCCTAGTCTGTCGGGACTAGAGATGGTGGAGACGGAGATCGAGACACCTAAGTTCCCTAGCCTACGGACCAGGGAAGTGTAATTTTGGGAAAGAGGAACGATTTTGGTAGAAGGCAGTTGATGCAGAAGTCATAAGGGTCTATAGAGTTGAGGACCTAATCTGTTCTATACATACGGGTATATATACATATATCGATCTATACATATTTCTAGACAACGGCGAATCATCAATCATTAATTTAGTTTTCATCTTCAAATTTATTATTTTGTTTACCTGTAGTTCAAGACAAAGACAAGAATCGGCGCACCTTCCCGAAGTGGCTAGACCGCCCCGGACTGCGCTGCGGCTCAAAGAAACCTTGCGATGGAGATTGAGATTGAGATTCTTATCGCGATCGCCATTCCATCCACTCACTCCTCACTCCTCAGTCAAGTGCGGAAGACCACCATGGCGCCCGCCACCCTCGGCACGGTCGACAGTAAGTCTCCCCTTCCAGCCCCTGATCCATCTACCAGAATGATCATAACTAACCCCGATCCGAAAGACGACCTAAAAGACGTCATCCAGCAGCTCTTCGAAATCCAATCCGCCGTCCACGGCTACCTAGGTCCGGAGACGCAACAAGAGCTTGTTCGAAAGATGTACTCCCCCTCCTCCCTTTTTCCCACCCAAACCGCCTTAAAATAAACTCAAGCATCTAACGTGTGAAATAAAAAAAAAACGACAGAAAATCCCTAACCCAAGGCCTCTCCACTCTCTCAACACACACGCGCGACCCCCCAACAGCCACCTCCACCACCACCACAACAACGACAAACCCCTCCGACCTCCCCATCAACACCATCCAACTCCCCCCCGAGATAATCGACTACGTCGACGCGGCAAGAAACCCGGACATCTACACGCGGGAGTTCGTGGAGCTGGTGCAGCGCGGGAATCAGGATTTGAAAGGGAAGCAGGAGGCGTTTGCGAGTTTTCGGGATGTGTTGGCGAGGGAGATGAGGAGTGCTATGCCGGAGTGTCGGGGGGAGGTGGAGAGGGTTGTTAGGGCGACGAGTTTTGGGACGGGGGAGGTGGATGGGGAGGATGGGGGGAAGGGTGAGGGTGCTGATGGGGGGCATGGGGGTGGTGGTGGGAACTAGGGATGGATCCGATGGGATGAATGGGGAGGAGAGATTATGGTGATGATAATTTAAGGGGAAGGGGCCCTGATCGATGGACTTGGGGACCGGTACGGGGACTTTGTACAGCACATACTGTTTATTTTGCGTGCATGCTTGGGTCCAGACAGACGGGGCACATTCATTCATTCGTACATACATACATACATAGCTCGGGATTGGAAGGCAGGAGAGAGCGAGAGAGAGAGAGAGAGAGAGGGGGGGGGACTGATCTAGATGGGGATCGCCGGATCGGAGGGTATGTCTGTTTTTCTTGCGTTACCCTATCTTCTTTTTCTGTTTCTTTTTCTTGGGATTTCTTTCTTTTTTTTTTTTTTTTTTTTTTTTTTTCAATTCGGGGCGTTTGTGACGGACATGGATGGAGTTTTCAGGACTAGAACTAGGGACCGGGGACAGAACTAGGATCCGACCAGGGACTGGATCAGACCAGACCAGACCAGGGCAGACAGGAGCAATCGGAATCGATCGATGAGAACTATTTTAGGAAGCATTAGAGTCAACCGCGGGAGTCGGGATCGCTCGATCGTTAGTCGTTGAAATGAGTTGTTCTTACACAGCAGATTCTGGTTGCAAGTTACCTGCTGAGGTTGCAGACGGGCGGAGTATTGCTCATTTGAAATGATACGATTGTGTCCCTGTCTGAGTCTGTCTGAGTCTGTGTCTGTGTCTGTGTACGGTGTACTGTTCCTGTGTGCCTGCGTGGCAACTGAGCCGTTGCCCGGACCGGGACCAGGGCTCAGGGTGGTCCGTTCTATTTTCTCGCCCGGTGGCGTGTTGATTTGATACCTTTTGGCTACTATTGCCCTCCAAACCCGAGCGAGAGGAACGAATGCCTCCCCTTGCGCCCACACGTGTAGAGCGCCTGAGGGATCAGGCACGTGGGGAGGTAAGGGGGATCCTCTACCTATCCTCAAGGTTAGATAGAGAAGAGAATAGAGGATAGGGATCCTAAAGAGAGAATTCGATAGTCCGAATGATACTTTTCGTCTCCGTAAGGGCCGTCGGTTAATGACGTTTGTGACTCCGCCGAAATTCCCCGCATCGAATCCATCGCGGCTTGGCCAAGTCACTACTTGTCCTACAGGCGCTTCAGAAATGAAGTCCCCAGAATCTCCGCCCCGGACGGGCCCTGCTGGCTCACCTGACATCGGCTCATCCTTCGTTTTCTGATTTCATACCTTTTCCCTCTCTCTCTCTCTCTCTCTCTCTCTCTCTTGCTCACCTCTTTTTCCTTTTTCCTTAGCGCCTTGTCTTTCTTCCCTTCTTTTTTTTTCCCTCTCCTCTCCTCTCTCCACTGCTCAATCCCGCTGTTTGGCTCCATCTGACCTTGTCCTCCTGCCTCAGCCGTCTCGCTTGTTTGCTACCCTGAGCACCCTACCCTAGTTCACCCTCAATTTTCACCCATTTCTTCTCCTCTCTCTCTCTCCTGCTCTTTTTCCCTTCCTTTCTCTTCCCTTCCCTTCCCTTTCTTACTTCCCCTCCACTGTTTCCCTTCAATTCCTATACCTCCCTCATCTTCTCGCCTTCTCGTCTCCGTCCATCATGCCTCGTATTCCTCCGCCTTTACTTCATCCGTAATTGTTCCGTCTCCCTCGCTCGCCCGGTCAGCGTCGTCCAATTTCTGACTTCTCTACCCTCTCGTCTCTCGACATGAGCACTGGCGGTAGTCAATCCCCAGGCGATGGCATCACCGGTGGTTACACCGGAGACAGTTTGGCCCTCAAAGTGGCCATTGCAACCTTGGCCGGCATCACCTGGTACAATGCCATCGAACTCATCATTCTCGTCTTCGTCACCTTCAGCCAGTTCTCCGGCCTGTACTTTTGGTCCCTCTTCATTTCCTCGTCCGTCGGCTTGGTCCCCTACTCCATCGGTTTCCTGCTCAAGTTCTTCAACCTCACCGACCAGACCTGGCTCTCTGTCACCTTCATCACCGTCGGCTGGTACTGCATGGTCACCGGTCAATCCATCGTGCTGTACTCGCGCCTGCACCTGCTGCTCCCCAACCACCGAATCCTGCGCCGCGTCCTGACCATGATCCTCGTCAACGTCGTCATCCTGCACTTCCCCACCACCGTCCTGACCTACGGCTCCAACCTGTCCGACAACCTGGCCTACCGTCGCGGCTACAACGTCATGGAGAAGATCCAGATGACCGGCTTCTGCATCCAGGAGTTCGTGCTGTCCGCCCTCTACATCTGGGAGACCACCCGCATGCTGCGCCTGGACCCGGACCGCGGCAAGCGCAAGATCATGTACCAGCTGGTGGCCATCAACCTGATCATCATCCTGCTGGACGTCGGCCTGCTCGTCATCGAATACCGCGACCTCTACATCATGGAAACCATGATCAAGGGCGTCGTCTACAGCATCAAGCTGAAGCTGGAGTTCGCCGTGCTCGGCAAGCTGGTCCATCTCGTCCGCAGCCACGTCTGGAAGACCGAATCCGCCACGCGCAACCGCGCCTCCGACTTCCCCGATTTCGTCGATGCCACCCGCGTGACGTCCGACCTGACGCACGCCGCGCCCACCGGCCGACGCCGATCGCACCCCTGGATGGACTCGGATGACGTCTCCATCGCCATGTTCGAGCATGCGGGTTCTGCCTCGGGTCCGACCATTCGCGACCAAGAGACCGGGCACTCGGAAGTGTCCCACTCGTGGAGCGGCGAAACCCACACCAATAATAGTCAGGGCGATCAAGAACCTAGTCCGGTGGATTTTACGGATCCCTGGCATAAACAGAAACACATAATCCCAATTAAACGATATGATCATCCGGGGTGAAAGAACTGAAAAACAAGAAGGAAAAAAAAAATTTTCATAAACCTTTTTGAGATACCCCTCCTTTTTTGTTCGCAATTGGCTCCAATTCCTTTTTTGTCGGCATATTGCATACATCATTACATCATATTAGCGTCATGCATCTGGAGCGATCATCGAACGAGATAACGACTCACGATATCATGCCATGTCAAATGTTTGTTGTATGATTTTACCGTTTCACGGGGTCCGTGATGGGAGACGGAAGCAGCCGAACCAGAAAATCAGAACCACTGACCACACTGGGGGCCGGGTCTCGATCGGGAATCTGGACTTGAAACAGAGTTCAGGGGACAAAAGACAGGAACGGGACGGGAAGAAGAGACAATGAAAGTTTCTTAGACTTGATCCTCCGAGCCTCACCTTCCACGCAACGGCTCAGCACGACCGGGGTTCCCGCCCGGTTCCAAAAAACGCGGAAAGAAAGGAACCTGAATTCCGGAAGTTGGAACAAAGAAAGGGAAATAACGGTCGCCTTTTCCCGAATGTCCGTGCCCGGCTTGGTTTAGTTCTGGTTACCGTTTCCCTTCTTTTCAGAGAAAGGATGAGGATGGTCGGTAATAGTTCATCGGTCTAGCCTGCGCCACCCAAGTCAATCTCTGATCTAGATTGAATCGGGGAAGGAGGACGACCTGAACTGTACTATATCGCCGCTGTTATTTAGTATTTACTCCGAGGTCCGAGTTGGCTAGGTTGGTCTTCCCTGACTACGGCCAGTGACTACTGACTTCGCCGTTCAGATTCCTTCTTCCCTCTTCCCGGACAAAGTACATACATACAGTATATCTATCGCTTCCTGTTTATTGTCGATTGATCGATTGTTGTTGTTGGTTATATATACCCCTATTAGTATCTACCGTATTTTTATCTAACTATAATATACTCATTCACACTTATCATCTAGTACCCTTCAATACACAGATAAATCATCACACATAAATTATTGATCTATAATCTAGACCAAAATGATCCATGCTCATGAACCCCAAAAAACAAGATAGACACCGGATAATTAGTTCGGTTGATTAACAGGGCGATCCTACCTAGTGAACTAGACGCTTTGAAAAAAAAAAAAAAAAAAAAAAAAACGAAATTGCAATCAGCCTAAACCCACCGAGCCAAGAGTTTGCGAGGTTGATCTATCTATCCACTAATTCACTCATTTTATTTATTCAGATATTCATCTAAATAGCTAGAGTTGATCATGATTATCTATCTATCCCATGATCGGTTGATCACGATCTATCAACTCAATTAGATACTCACCTCCTGTACTTATGTGCGGGGGGGGGGCAGGAGATATTGAATGTGCATGCTTATGGAGGTGTGTATAGGTAGATAGCTAGATAAGGTAAGGCAGGTCAATCTATCCAACAGGGATCATGTTATTCATGTTGTTCATTATTCTGTTCTGTTGAGCTGTTACTGCGCTGTTTGCTGCCGTGTTAGCCCCCCCCCATGACCTAGGTATATATGTATGTACTGTACTTTTGGTCAATAGTTCAAAAAGTCAGCAAGGTAGACAGACATGCAGGCACAAGTAACTAGGCCAACGTATGTACTCCGCGGAAATTAAAGTACTAGTAGAAGTGGACTAGACCGCTACTTACGCAGAACAATTCGATTGAAATCGGATGATCAGTTGCTCTTTTCATGAAGGAAAGAAAGGGCCATCCCTAACGACCTGGGCAACTATTACTCCGCATACATACCTTAGCAAGTTGAACAAATGACTATCTAACTAACTAACTAGCGCCTCGGGCCCCGGTTTGGACAGGACAGACAGAAACGAATCAAAAGACAAAAAAAAAAAAAAAAAAGGCTATCTACTCTCACTCTGTAAAACTAGAAAAGTGACCCGAAACAAAGAAGAAGAAGAAGAAACACCTGTTTTAACACCCTACTAACTAAACCATCCATATCCATGAAAACATCAAAGCCAACGCATTGTTAACAAAACTAAATGCTAAACGCCCGACTACCCTCCACCAATCCATCCGTCAGTTTACTCACCGCTGCCCACACCGGCGCGAACTGCATGATTTCATCCAGGGCGGGAATCAGCCCGACCTGGTTGTGATCGCTCCAGAGGCACACGACACGCCCGCTGAGATCCTGGTCGGCTGCGTCCTGCTCCTCCGTCCATTCGACGTCGACGTGCCAGGTCCGGTCCCAGGTGCGGCTCCACAGCCGTACCTCCCTGATGCCCCTGGGGGAGGTGTGCGGAAAGCGAGGATCGACGGCGCCGTCGTCGACGTGGAAGCCGGAGATGGGCCGGTCAAAGACGAGTTTGCAGGCGCGCGTATTTAGCCCCGACACCTCGAAGCGGGCCCGCGAGTCATTGGTCGACCGGGAGATGTTGAACGACACCCAGTCGGCCATTGGTGGTTGGCGTTCGTCGGGGTGCTGCGCCGCGACTAGGGGAGTCAGCCCGGCCCAGGCGCACTTGCTGCGATTGCCAAGCCACGAGCAGCTGACATTTTGACCGGCGGCACTGGGGAGATCCTTGGCCACGTCCTCCACGAATGGCGGCATGCCTGTCAGCGACGCCTGATTGCTGCCGTTGTCTAGGTCAACCTCCTGCATGAAGTAGAGTTTCACTCGGTTGCTCTCCGAGAAAGGGAACGCAACCAAATTGTACACCAACGTGCCCAGCAAAACCAGCAGTAAGAACATCGGCAGGTGGTAGGTGTAGCGGTGGATGAAGGGGAGGAGCGGCAGGAGGACGAGCGTGGTCAAGACGGCCACGGCGATGTATACAAACAGGCGAGGGCTGCCGTCCTGTCCCGTCTGGTGGAGCGCACTGGTAAGCAGTAGCGCAAGAGGGCCTACCAAAATCAGGACGATCGGCGCGATGAGAAGAAACTGCAAGACCCATGTCCATTTGGGCAGGTGCAAGCTCCAGGCCTGCTCGCGACCGTAGACCTGAGGGTTTTCGTCTTCCTCGTCTCGATCCGTGTAATACCCATGCTCGCCGGCCACCCGCACGTAGTTAGCAAAGGTCGTTCGTTGTCCACCGCCCAGCAGGGACGTCGACTCCGTCGGCTCCTCCTCGGCATCTGGATCGGTTTCGTCTTCCTCTCCCCCTTCATTCTCCCCCACCCCATCGTCCCGGTGGCTGTGCGCCGTGCCCAGTCGACTACCGTAGCTGCTAGGCCGCCTCGGAACCGGCCGGACCTGGTTGGCATACTCTGTCTTCCGCGGCAGGGAGAAGAGCTCCAGGTATGAGATCCAGGTGGCAAGGAAGACGCCGGAGTACAAAAAGAAGATAAAGTATCCTCCCGCTAGTCCTCTCTGGTGAATGTAAACGGTGGCAATGACCTGTAGAACCCACGCCACGACAAACAGCCACGTGAGGGTGTAGACGCGGTGCAAGGCCGACGGTCGAGCGAAATCGGCTACCCGCGAGACGAACCAAGCCAGGAACAACCAGGCTGAGATCATCATGCTCCAGACGGAATACTCGCTACTATGGACGATGAATGGATTCACCTTCGTTACCAGGTAGGCTAGCCCCACGGTGACGCCGGTCGGAATCACAAATAGCGACGGGAACCGGAAGAAGCCCCGAAGACCTTGCAACGAGACCGTCTCGAGACCATCCTCCGACTTGGCCGACGACCGGAACAGATACATCTTGTCAGCTCGTGTGAGGGCGACGCTCGTGAAGAGCAAGGTCAGAGGAGCCACGATGAGTAGCGTCACAGACAAGGCAAACAGTGTGTGCAGCTGAAACACGACGAAGGTACTGCCGAACAGGTCGAACCAGACAGCTTTCGACCCGGTCCCGCTGGCGATCTTGTCATGATCCCCAGACGCCGGGCCATCAAACTGATCGCTCGAGTCTGATACCAATTCCGTCGTGGTGGCCACCGCGGCCGAGAGCATATGCCAAAGGGAGTCCTTGCTCGTATGTCGCGCGTCATCCTGGTTCGTGTGATACCTGGCTCGCGGCTCAATGAACGCCACATCCAGCCCGCGCAGCCCTAGATCGCCGTTGAACACCACATAGTCAGTCTGGCTGCTGATCAAATGCATGTCGAACCCGTTAGCCGCCAGCACCGAGCCGAACGGGTGCGGCGATTGCAGATACGGCCGGGTCACCTCGGTGTCTGTGCTGCGGAAGAGGGCCGCGCGACCGCCGGCGCCGGCGCCCTCCAGGTTCAGGAACGTATGGGGCAAACGGGAGATCGGATGTTGGCTGTACACGCGCGCTCCGTTCAAGAAATCCTCCTCGCCATTGTTGAACAACACCACCAAGCCCCGTCGCGGGGCATTTCCCGGCGCCGTGAAGTATTTGATCAGCTGCAGGCAGGTGACGACGCCGACCCCGTCATCGGTGGCTCCGAACCCCGTCGAGACGCTGTCGTAATGGGAGTTCACCAGCACCCCTCCCGGGCCCTTCGGCGTTCCGTTCGGGTCCTCCCACCATTCGTCCTGATTATCACCTGGGCGCCGAATATAGACGATGATATTGGTGCCCTCGAAATAGACTCCGAGCTCGGAGGCGGTGATCGTGCTGCCGGTGAATGTCAGGTTCGAGCGGTTGTCGTCGAAGACAAACACCTCGGGTTTCTCTTCGTCAGGCAATCCCGGAGAAGCGGCTTTGACGATCTCGTTGATCCGGGTGAGCAGCCAATCATGGACGACGTCGTTGCGGCGGGAGTTGTAGGGATGGAAAGTGCTGGAGAGGATTTGAAGATCGGCCCAGGCCTCGGTGATGTTCAACCCGTTCGGTTCGGAGCTAGGAGCTGACGGCACGACGTGATGGATGACGAGCAGAGGGATTACCAGCGCCAGATACACAATCGCGGTGATGATAGTGACGGGCCATGGAGTGAATGCCAGCGGATTGACCCGCGACAATTTTGGATGAGCCATGGACAAGCTCTATTTCGTCGAAAGGACGAAGAGGGTGAGAAAAAAAGCAGTGAGGAGAAGATGCGGAGGGAAAGAAATGATGCAAGAAAGCGGAAGGCGGAAGAGACTAAGACACTAAAAGCGGGGACCCTTGACAGGTGACCCGCGCGGGATCTGCTCCCGCGTACCTCTGCCGCCAAATTTGTATGGCCGAGTACTTTGTAGCAGGCTTCCAAGTTACTTTCGAATCACAGTTGTGGATATGTGAATGTATGTAGTCTCTGGCTATAGAAGTATCAACAAACAATATGCGCAATATGAACACAGAGACCGCACCAGCCCCAACGCCATTTTCATTTTCCATGCAAAAGTGTCCATTAGGAAATAGTGGGAGATGCAACGGTGCCCCGTACGTATATAAATCCCTCCGAGGGGATCTATCCTGGAATGATGCTGATGGAATCTCCGCCAGCGGTGCTGTTGGTCCCATCCATGCCGTCTCTACTTGTTACCACACCTCGTTGGCTGGCACCCTGGTTCCAATAATGTTCTCGAATATGCCTAAACCCGAACAATCATCCCACGGGGATCAGAATAATAATAAACAAAAGCAAAACACCCTCCCGAGTGGTAGACCGCTACCAATGCACTTGCCAGCCGATGAACTGGCGAACAAATCCGAACCCTTGTCAAGGCCTAAACCAAGATCATTTGATAAGGGAGAGATAGAAAAACAGCCGAACAGATGGGTAGGAAAAGAAGGAAAGTGGTAAAAAGAGATAGATATCAAAAAAGGCAAAAAAAAAAAAAAAAAAAAAAAAGGAAATCAGGTAAAAGCTGGTGAATAGGGCTAGAAATGGTCGAAAACAGACACGCTCAAGTAGAAGGGAAAAGAGAGGACAAGAGAGGGGTATCATCAGGCTTGGGGATGTCCGATGTCAATGTAATCGTCGTCGTTAATAACAGTCGCATGCAACAGGCCGGTCACTTGGCCCTCTTCTTCGTCTAGTTCATCGTCGTCGTCATACATGGTAACCTCGGTCAGATCCCGCTGAGGAGTTACGTTTCGGTTGAGGTAGTCCCGGAGTCGACACACTCCGTCGCCGCTGAACACGCAGAAAACATCGCGTTGCTGATGGGTAAATTCTGAAGGTGCTTCGCGACAGAACATGGTGAGCTCCGGGCGCAGGAACTCCTGCACGCCGGTAAGACTGAGGTGGGTAAGTCGAGGACAGTTATTAAGCAACGCATGAATTCCCTGCTCAAGTCAGTACTTTCATTGACTTTCCCAACACGACTCAGAAAGGGAACTTACATCCATGGTCAACTTGATGCAGTAGCTTAGATGTACTCGCTCCAGGCAGCTCACCCCAACGGAAACCTTGGGCCGTGCCAAAGCCTGGATACTGTCGTCGGTAATCAACTGACACTTGACCAGTCCGATCCGTCTTAGTTTCGGTAATGTCGCGAGCTGCTGAACGCTTGCATCCGTCAAGCGGTTGCAACAGGCTAGGTCGATATACCGGATCCGGTTGCAGGACTTCACCAACTGAATCACCGCGGCATCGGTGATGTTCGAGCAGTGACCCAGGTGGACATAATGCAGATTCTTCCCAAGTTTGCAAATGGCCCACACGGCACGGTCGGTGATGAATCGACACTTCGCTAGGACCAAGTTTCGCAGGCGAGGGGCCGCTTGGATGATACGTTCCACGGATTCATCTCGAACATTCTCACAGGCTGTCAGATCCAGTATGCGCAGGCTGTCCATGGAATGATGCCTCGGTAGATCTAAGAATGCCATATCGTCTATCGAGGTGCAATGAGCGAGTCGGAGCTCACGGAGGTTCGGCAGCGTGGCCATGAGAGAAGTAACGGAGGAACTGTTGACAACGTTGCAGCCGTGGAGGTCGATCTCGAGGATAGCCGGACAGTTCTGGGCGAAGGACAGGATGGCTCGGCCGGTAACTTGGACGACGCCGTTAAGTTTCAACTGCACCGAGGTTAGACACAACGCATACATACACATCTGGAGAGATTTCACTCACTCTTTTGATTTGCCGACAATTTTGCGACACGACAATCAACGAGTCGTCCGTAACCTTGGTGCATCCGGTGATATTCAACCCTTGAAGGCGAGGGCAATTCCGAGCCACGGCGTACAGGGTGTGGTCCGTCAGAGAACGCAGCTCCGACACGTCCAACGCTTGTAGATATCGGTTGCCTTCCACCACATCCGACACGCCCTTATCCGTCAGCTTGGAACAATTAGTCAACGTGAGGCGCTCGATCCGTTTGCACTGCGCGAAGGGAATCACGGTGCCATCGCTGACATCCGCCGTGAGGGCCGAAAGGTTGAGTCTCCTGATGAGCTCCGAGTAGGGGAAGAAAGCGTTGGCGGCGCCGACGGATCCCGTGATGCTTTTCATGTTAGTCCAGTTGTTACAGGATGGCCGGTGCCATAGTATCCCGACGCAGTTCGCCGCCCATCCTCGACACACCATCATGCAACTTAACATATCCCTTGGCGCACTGAGTTTCGAGAAAATGGCGATCAGGATCTCGGGGGGCAGGCGTCCGATCGGCGGAAGCATCGCTTCATGATCGATGTGGTGGCCGTTCAGGTCCCGAACGGTGCCGAGCCCGACCGATGATTGCGAGTCATTTGCCTGGGAGGTGAAGAAGTCGGTATCGTCGTCAACTGCTCGGTCCGGGGAGGTCGAGTTCGAGGACTCGGAGGGGGCTTCGCTCGAGAATCGAGCGGGCTGCCGTGAGCGGGGCATGAGGGCTGCGGTCGAGGATCGAATCTCCAAAAAGATCGGTTTTGATTTCCGGATAACGCTGCGATGTGTCTATCTCACCAACAGAGGAAGACTGGACGGCATAGACGGGAGTATCCTCAGAAAACCATAGAGACAGAAGGCCGACCGAAGGGGAGGAGAGGGGTGTAAGCCGGGCGGAGCAGTGAATTTGCGATCGCTCCTTCAACCCAATATTGAGTAAGGTTGGGTGAACGCGGGTGCGGGTGAAGGTGACGGATCAGAAAGCTGCCTGACCTTGTCCAGGATGTCTAAAATTAGAAAGCTTGGTCAAGGATGAGGCAAGAGAGTTGAAGGCGCTTAGGGGGGAACAGCGCGCGTCGGGTGCTGAAGGAAGGAAGGCCAAAGGGCGACGATCCAGAAATGGCGGGGGTAGGAGGAGAAGGGAGGGAAGAGAGGAGAGAATAAGATGAAAAGTTCTAGGAAAGGAAGTAGAATTCTCCGTCGGAAGCACCTCACCTGTTGAAATCCCAGGGGGATGCAGAGGAGCAATAAATAGAAGCAGCAGGGTTGAGGAAGTGGAAGTGTGAAGGCGCTCGGGCGGCTGTGACGACGTGAGAACTGCAAGGGAAGGGCGGATAAGCCCTGCTGACTGTGCACCGCCAGGCGTCGCTGAAGAATCCCGATAATTTTCCTATGAGGTTAATTCTCTTGGTTTCTATTCTGCGTTTGAGTCTATTGGAAATATCAATATCCCTATTTCCTATCCCCCTCTCGTTTTGAACAGCCCTGATCTCCTCTGTAGGCCTGGTCTAGTGCCTCCCTTCCCAAGCGGGAGACTGTCTTGCGATCAATCGATCTATATATTCTGATGCCGCCCAGACCCTCCGTATCCACCTAACTATTCTCAGTCTCAACCCTCGATCTCAATCCTCAACATGACATCGTCTCATGTTCGACTTCCCCCCTTCGCCCACTCCCGGAGCACATTCTTTCTCAACTTCCCAGTACTGGTCTTGGGCAGTTCCGCCACCACCTCCACCTCCCGCGGAATCATAAACTTACTGATTCCGCTGACATTCCGGGCCCACTCGATGACCTCCTGGCCCTGTAGTTGCTGCCCCGGTTTCACCGTGACGAACGCCTTGGGTCGCTCGCCCCAGTGGGTATCTGGCACGGACACCACCCCGGCTTCTAGAATGTCGGGATGCGTGACCAGCATAGACTCGAGCGCGACCGAGGATATATTTTCTCCGCCTGACCCCCATAAAGTATTAGTAACCTATGTTTGAGCTTATTGCAACCTAGGCTAGTGGGAGGACTTACCACTAATGATAATGTCTTTGGCTCGGTCCAGGATCTGGATCGCTCCGTCGGAATGCCAAACCGCCAAGTCACCTGAATGGAGGACCCCTCCGGCGAAGAGCTTCCGTGTAGCCTCCGGGTCCTTGTAGTATCCCCGTGCGGTGATATTACCGACGAAGACGACCTCGCCGATCTCCGACCCGTCGCGGGAGACGTCAACGATGGTGCCTTCGGGGACGTCGGTTCGGATTACGCGCACCGGGAGACTGGTAACGAAGCCATGTCCCTGTCGCGCCATCCGCTTGTACTTCTCCTTCGGGGGTAGATGGTCCCACGAGGGCATGTGATAACCTTTGGTGATGGGTCCGTAGGTCTCCGTCATCCCGTACACATGGACAGGATGCAGGTTCAGATTGGTCATCTGCTCGAAGAGATGGGGCGTGGGTGGACTAGCTGCCACCGTTACGTGCACGGGCGATGGAAGACGCTCGGCCTCGCTGGCACTGCAGAGGAGTGTATTCACCGTCGGCGCCGCATTGAAATGAGTGATACCCTCTTCCTTCAGCAATTTCCAGATCTGGGGGTAGTCAATCTTCCGTAGACAATAGTGAGTCCCGCGGACAGCCGTGACGGCCCAGGGAAATGACCAGCCTGGGAGGAGTCAGCAAAATGAATCGAGTTTCTCGGGGTCCTTAGGGGAAAAGATCCATTATACCCATCGCATGGAACATAGGTAAAGTCCACAAATAACCACAGCGGCCAGAAAGGGTATTGAGACCCGACTCGATCACATTACCCAAGGCGGCAAGATAGCAGCCCCGATGAGTGTATTCGACGCCTTTTGGCCGGGCCGTGGTGCCACTGGTGTAGGCTAGGGCAACGATATCGTCTTCGGAGGCTGCTTGGCTCTCCAGTCCGCTCCATCCCTTGGCACCGGTGTCCGCGTCATACTTCAAGCCATCCAGAACTGCGTCGTCGAAAGGACCAGACACCTGGCCTTCGGTGGCATCCGTGTCGGTGTCAACGATGATGGAAATGTTGGGATTCGACTTTCTATACGACTCAAGAAGGGGAAGGTATTCCTCGTCTACAATGATTGCTTCGACATCCGAGTGGGTGAAGATATACTCGATATCATCAGGCTTGAGGCGGTAGTTCACAGCTGAAGCCGAGCGTAGACATCTCCTGTCAGCGTATGAATCTTAACAATAAAAGACAGCAAAGGAATTGATAATAGAAAAGCTCTCCCTTACCAACATTGACAGCTCCCGCAGCGGCAATGCCAAAGATCGACTCCAGGAAAGCGGGCGTATTAGGGCAAAGAATGCCGACTCTATTCCATCCCCGTTTCCTGAGATAATACGCAAGACCTCGGGCTCGATCGGCCGTCTCAAGATATGTCCTCCGCAGGAGTTGGCCATTGGCCGTGATGTGAACAATTGCCTCCGCCTACATCGACCGAACCGTCATAGATTACCCAAGTTAGATCATCACCGCCATCACAGGCTAGCCCAGCTTGAACTAATTGATCAGTGACTCACTTCTGGCTCGATAGCCGCCGCCCGAGGCAGGAAGGTCGTCGGCGAAAGGGTATGAAAATTGACCGAGTGTTCAAATGGTGCGGGCGATGCGGTAGGGCCCTTGTTCTGAGCAGGGATCAAATGCCCTAACAGGCTTGACAGACGGGATCTCGCAGCTGACATGATGACTTCAATCAAGGAGGGGGAGCAGAAAAGATGACAGGAGGGATGAAAGAACATGCAGCCGTGGAAAAATCAGGGCACAAGCGAGGGCGCGCGAGAGAAGTTCGGTAGGGAAAGTTGGAGAACGCCAGATAATGCGGGGAAGCGCTTTTTCTCGGACCGCGGAGAAGCGGAGATCGGGGGTCGCATTCCGCCCTTCAGATTTATGGAGTAGCTGTAACATGGCAAGTAAGGAACTACGTCTGCAGATGAACAGGATCATCCGTGATCCAAGAAACCCAAAGGCGAACTAAATCGAGTCATCGTTTGTTGCAGGCACCCTGGTCACGGGTGATCTTTGCCCCAACTGATCAGTGTCACTCACTACGGGCAAAACGCCGAGATCATCTCGTCACATTCATCACATGCAGCTCCACGCTCGCACGGCGGCTAGAGATGGCCCAGAGAGCATCAGGTTGGTGGATTGACAGTTTTGGTTTCGCATTATGCCTCTTTTCATTCTCTACTCGAAAAGAAGATGTCGCATGGGGCAGCGTGATAGGCTTGCAGGGGCCTTAATCATGTCAGGTGAGGGGACAGAATGGCAGCCAAGGAATTAAATCAGAATAAACGCAGGAGAAGAGAACAGAAGGAAAAGTTGTAACAGTCAAAGTCGTAAAGAGTCATTTTTTTTGTTTTGAACTCTGAAAGAAAAATTCTTTGGATTAAACCGCCACGGCGCGAAATAACGGTCAGCTATTTTGAACAACCTTTCATCCCAAGCGACTCCGTAGTTTTTTTTATAAACAGAAATCGGTCTCTCCAAGCCCCCCATGTGCGTCACAACATGAGTATTGTGGATTTTCATGACAGGGTAGGGACGGTGAGAAAAAGGTCGATCGGTTCGCCGTCCAACACTCCGCTGAAAGAAAACCGCTCGCGATCCCAACCCATCCCATCACAGACACAAGCAACCGGCCGCGCAACTAGGTATCTAATATCCGTACTCAGCGAGCTGGCTCTTGGTCTTCTCGTTAACACCCGCCGACTTCTGAGCGTGGGTGAGTTGGCGGCGAGCGGCCTTCTTGCGCTCGTAGTATGCACTGCTCTTGACCTTTCTGCGCTCCTCGAGTCTGTAGTAGTAATTCCCGTTAGCCATTGCCCACTCCGAACTCTTTCCAACTCGAATCGTCCCATCCGACTTGGGACTCCAAGGGTATACGCACCTAGCAACAACATCCTGGTACTTCCAGCCAACCTCGTGGCTGAGACGGCCGACGGTGCAGTACTTGCGGCCGGGGCGGAGGCGGAGGACACGCAGAGCCTGGGGAACGACGACGCGCTTCTTCTTGTCGTAGGGAGGGGGGACACCCTCGAAGACCTTCAGCCTCTCCATGGCGGCGGTACCACGGGCGGTCTTGTGGGGAATCATGCCACGGACGGCCTTGTAGAAGATGCGAGAGGGGGCACGGAAGTGGAAGGGACCTGAGTTCACAATTAACGTCTGCATCGGTTTTGACCATTTTTCTCAGGGTTGTGTCGACTTACCTCCGCGGGTAGGGTTGAAACGGGTCATCTTGCGAAGGTAGGCGTGGTACTTCACTGTATTCCGGAATCCCAAGTCAGTCGTCTGCAATAAACCCAGTTGTAGCACAATATCCCAATTCTTCCATCGTGTCGTTGCGCATGATTCCGTTTGCTGTCCATCCATATCTCCTTGATATTCTCATCCCCCAATATTGGCGCCACCACAGAATCCCCGTACAGCAAAATAGATTGTGCGTTGCAAAAAAGAAAAAGAAAGTCGGGTTGTGATCACGTACACTTCGCGCGGAAGAACTCGCCGGAGATGTTGAGGGCTTCACATCTCACAACGACGATCTTCTGGCCGTTGAGCAGCTGCTTAGCGACAGTGCTGGCCAGGCGACCAAGGAGATGTCCCTTGCCGTCAATGACGACCTATAAAGCGATCCAACACAAGTCAGCGATTTTCATTCTCAATCCAGACAGTTCCTTTGTATCCCTTGTAACACGATTCGTCTTCTTCCTCCTTTTCCTCATCTTCATCTTCCTTCCGACATCTTCAAGATATCACCGGGGGGGGGGAGCAATTGGCGTCGGGATGCATGTGAAGGGGGAAGAACGCACGACTGGCTCTTGGGAGGACATCCTGCTCTGTCGTCTCTAAAGGAAAATATCCGGCGAAAGGAAGAGCACGGCTCTAGGATACTCCCTTGGGATGTATGTTGTCGGCGGTTGTTGTCGTTGTGGGCAGGTTCAACGCTCACCACGAAGTCGGATGGTTCGCACCGTCGTGAGGGTCGCTTAAGCGAGGCTCCCTTTGTGGAAGATCGAGGGCCCCAGCCCTAATGCCCGGCCAATCCCGTGGCGTGCGGTCACGTGGCCCCGCCCGGTCCAGCCTGGGCCCTTCCACTCTTTGGCCTTGAAACTTCAGTCCTTAGCATGGCCTTTAAAACTGGGCAGAGTGATCCACCGCGGTCTTTAAATTAAAGCAATGGTCGTCGACTCGTCGTTCTGTCGTTCCGCTCTGGCTGTGATGTCAAAGGGTTGGCGCTACGCGGCTACTCTTGTAACCCATCCCCGCAATACCGATCCTCCCCGGTAGCCTCCAGAATCTGATGAAAGGACCACCGCAACCCAAAGACGCCCAGATTGAATAATCAATTAGCTGGACTAGTAGGATCCTTTGCATTCTGCCGCATCTTTATTGATGAATTACTTTGCGGTTTCCGTTCTTCGCTCACCGAGTTCAGTCTTTAGCCTTTAACTTGACTCCACGCACGGGAAAAGGTCTTGTATTCCACATTATATCACATTCTTGTATATATTATTACAATTAATAAATAAATCCTCCTAGTGAGGTATATATAGACATAGGCATATGTTATCCACAGTATATGCTGATTCAACAAACGAAGGTAAGAAGAGAAAAAAAAAATGCATCGGCGCCTTCATAGCATCAAGTGGGTCATAGACCGTTCATATCGTATCGTTTTGTCAATACAAGGGCAGCTTTGCATCTTGCGTGCCCCGTTCAATGACCTCCTCCAGAGTCCAACGGGGAGGCTCGATCGCTTTCCGGCCCCCTTTCTCCGAGTCCGCGGAAAGAGGTTCCCTCAGCCCGCCTGCAATTCCCGTCGAGTACTTCAGGCGCAAAGCGTTGCCGACCTCGTCGCACACCATCAAAAGGCGGTCAAGGTCGTCTTTGGTATGGGCTGCAGACAGACAGAAGCGCACACGGGAGAGCTCGAGCGGCGTAGCAGGGTAGGTCACTACTACCACCGAGATCTTGCGTTTGAGCATTTCATGCGAAAATGCCGACATTTTGGCGGGATTGTACAGCATCAGCGGAACGATAGGCGAGTCGTCGTGGCCGTACACAATGAATCCAAGTCGTTTAAGTCCTAGCCGGAGATATCGCGAGTTGAAGGCAAGCCGTTGCACCCGCTCGCGGCCCTGGCCCGGATGTAGGGGGTCCTCATCAGCGATCAGTCGGAACGAGGAAGAAATCTGGGCGAGGACTGATGGAGCCGGAGCTTCGCCAAATATCTGGCCGGCGTTGGTGCAGCGGATCTTGTCAATGATCGCTTTGTCTGCGGCGACATAGCCGCCATTGGCCCCAAAGGATTTGGTGAAAGTGCCCATCAGAATGTCGACCTCGGCAGGGTCAATCTTGAAGTAATCACACACGCCACGGCCACGGGGACCGACTGCACCAATTGAATGGGCTTCGTCGATAAAGAGATGGAACTTGTATCTCTTCTTGAGTTCGAGAATCCGCGGAAGGTTGCACATAGTGCCTTCCATAGAGAACAAGCCTTCCACCGTGACGAGTATCTTCTTCCACGGGCGATGGGTACGGGGCTGCCCCTGAGAGATTGCTTCTCTCAGTCGCTTCTCCAGATCAGCCATGTTGTTGTGGGCGAACACCTGGATGGACGCCCCCGAGAGACGCGCACCGAACCGGATAGATGCATGGTTGAGCTCATCCGACAAGATCAAACATCCCTTCTCCACGATAGCGGGGAAAATGGTCGCATTCGTAACAAATCCCATGGAGAAGATGACGGCATCCTCTTTCCCCACGAACCGCGCGACCTGGTTTTCCACCTCGACGTGGAGCTTCGACGTCGATGCGTCGCCGCAGCTGCCTGACATGCTGATGCCATCCTGTCGAATGACTTCTTCGGCGTTATCGGAACAGGGCCCTTCGGACTGGGCAAAGCCAAGATAGTTGTACGAACTCAAGTTCAGCGTGTCTGTGGTTGTCCCAGTCAACTGGAAATTAAGGTTGTCATCATATGATTGCCGGTCGAGCAAGGTAATGTATCTTCCGGGAACACCCGTAGTAGGCCGTTCAAAACAGTCGTTGATTCTTTGCTTCAATCGACGGGTATAGAAGCTCTCGAAATCACTATACAGCGAGGCATAGCCGTTGCGCGGCCTCAAGTGTCGATACGTGTGGGACCGGAACCACTTGGCAACGGCATCATGGAAGTGACCGAGAAAGATCAGAACCAGGAAGCTGATATAGGTAGTTAAAGCGATGAAATAGGGCGGTTCATCGAGAATCGGGTCGGGAATCTCTCCGCCAGGGTGTTCACTGGTGTAGAGATGTGAGGGATCGCCCAGGGGACCAAACTCGGCATGCTGTTTCGCGAGCTTTTGGGCTGTCACGGGATCGGAAAGATTCTGGTTCGTGGGAGATGTTGTAGTCCTCGTCAAATCAGGAGAGCCACCAGACACTGCACGAAGAGAAGCGACGGCTGTTGAGGCAGCCTTTGGAGCCGGCGAACCCTGGAAGCTCTCGGCCAAGGCAGCAAAATTGTTGCGCGTGGTTATTGTATCTTGATCGGAGCGGGATTTATCTCGGCGTCTCCATCGTGGCATTGTAAAAGATTGACTTGGACGATGGCCCTATTGACTTGGATGTAAATATTATACAGTCCGAAGGGTCAGTCGAGGGAGAGCTGGGGGAGTCTGGGCTGATCAGGAGAAGAAGAAGAGAGAGAGACTCAGCTTACTACAGGAACTCTCTAGTCGCGGTGCGGTCATCGACATTACATTTTCGGACTAGCGCCAACTCCACCCGGTAAATCCGGCCTTGTTTACGGCCGATCGGTGATTGGCCGATTTGCGGTGGATCTTGGCATCGATGGGATCGGATGATATAAGCGGGGTTCCAGAAGTTCCATTATTTCATAGCATACTTGACTGTCATTCCTTTCTGTCACCTTGTATGGTAGCATTCATGGATCTGGCAGATGCACTCACTCTACCTGGGCGTAGCAGAATATCTGAAAAGCTATCTCATACCTTGTGACAGCTCCGATCCTTTGGCTTTGTCCTCAGAGGAACCGACTCGTGGTTCTAGGTCTGCTCCTGATTCTACGAAGTGATTACAAGGGAAATCGTCTCCAATTCTCATGCAAAAGACAAACAGAAAGAGATGAAAATGGTCCAGAGAACACGCTTTGTCTGCGTCTCCGATACCCATGCCTATACACCGTCCGAAGCAGGATTCAAACTGCCCCCCGGCGACGTCTTGATCCACGCTGGGGATTTGACCAACCACGGGAGCAAATCCGAGCTTCGCAAAACGATGAACTGGATTGCAGCTGCCGACTTCGAAGTCAAAATCGTCATTTGCGGTCAGTCATATCAGCTCGAAACCTGCCCCTGATGCTGAACTCGGAATCGGATATCAGGTAATCACGACATCACCCTAGACGCAGCCTTCTATGCCGAGCACGGGTCGAAATTCCACGGTCAGCATCTAGAAGGTCCCCAGGAATGCATGGAAATCGTGACCACGGCATCGCCATCGATCGTGTTTCTCAGGCATCAGTCAGCACTAATCCGCTTGACCCGACCTAGCGGTCCAAACACGGTTTTCAAGGTCTTTGGTTCCCCCTTCTCCCAATCCCCCGGGACCTGGGCCTATGGATACGAATCCGCTCATGCGGCTGCACTCTGGGATCAGATCCCATTGGATGCGGATCTTGTCGTCACTCACACGCCGCCTCATTCCCACTGCGACAGCCGAGCAGTGGGCGCGGTTGGGTGCAAGGCCCTGCGTCAGGCGTTAAGTAGGGTCCGACCGTTGCTCGCGGTGTGCGGTCATGTCCATGAGTCGCGAGGCTTTGAGCGAGTACGATGGTCGCAGAGTTCGGTGTCGTCATCCATTCCGTCGAATGCGATGTCCGAAGCGAGCGACGACGACGACGAAGAAGAAGACCAAGTAGTCAAAGGGGCGTTGCCTGTTCCGGGAAGTAAAAAACAAAGCCTTGTCGATCTGACGGGGAGGAAGGCACCGCGCCTCGATAATCATGGCTGTGCGATGATCGAGGCTAGGATGTCATCGTCTCAGGATATTTTTCTCTCCTCATGCCCTACGGAAGATCAGCCACGCCCACGGCCTCGCGCCCCGGGGCAAGAACAACATTCGCCGCCATTGTGCCCGCCGTCCGCCAGTCAGACACCCCGACCGCTACGACGCGAAACGTGCATCGTCAACGCAGCGATCCTGGCCACCAGCTGGCCACACCGCGGAGGGAAACGCTTCCACGCCCCTATCGTGGTCGACCTGGAGTTGCCGACTTGGACGGAGCCACCAGGACCTGCGACACTGCAGCTGCAGAAGTCTGGTCCGGGGGAAGTGTGATCTCATTTCCCCGACAACGCAGTGATTGGATTCCGACGATGGAATTCTAGCCCGGCCTGCAGTAGATAGCTTGAGCTTTGACCTGGGCAGGGTTGACGTATGGTTCGCCCGATGGCCGCTGCATGGCTGCCTTGGAAGAGGGGTGGGGGAACAACAGAATGGATAGCGACAGGATCCGTCATCTTGTACGCTTGCCCAGCTGGTTGCATTACCTTTGTAGATTTGGAAAACTGCAAATTTGGGAGTTGTTGGTGCTTTGAGTTCCGTGAGAAAGCATAACACAGGGGCGTTATTACATCATGGGAGTCAGTTCTTAAGAACCAACAGTCCTCTGCAGGATTCGCGGCAAGGTGTCCTTATAGGTGACGAGATGTTTTTCGGCACTGTTTCAGATCGATGATGTACGACATTGCAACAGACGGCGCAAATCCCTTGGAAAATCAGAGGGTAACAAGTCATCATGTCATTTTATACTGAAACAAAATGCCGTTTACAGACCTAGTTGATCCTACACCTCTGCACTCTTTCTTCATCATGTGTCGATCCGGACATTTTTCACACCGAACTACCTGGACCATGACATGAGCATTCCGAATTTCGCTCACGGGAATCCGGCATCAGGCCAACATTCGCCAAAAGTACGATGCAATGCTGAAAGCGCCCGAGAGAGACGGAGAGAGAGGGAGAGAGCATGACTGACGACGGCGTGGGATCTAGTTAGCGTGTCGGTCATTTTTTCTCTTCCTTCCCCGCTGTACGTAGTATGCAGTATCTAGTATCCAGCTGTCTTTGTGAGGAGTAGTGTGTACACAATTCCCCTCTTTCGGTACTTTGTTGCTTAGTAGGACTAAAGAGACGAATGTTAGATGTTGAATGTTGGATTCGTAGCATCTTTGAAGCTGAGTATATAAGGTCTACTGTACAAGTAAAAAAAAAAAAAAAAAAAAAACAGATAATATCGATCAAAAAGAAAAAGGCACAGCACACGCCGAACAAGGACAAGGACAAGGATAGGCAGACAACGAGAAACAAAATTTGTGAAGGAAAGAAAAGCATGGGTTGCACAGAAACACTCAGCTGAGTCGAGACGAGAGGGGTCTCTCTCTCTCTCTCTCTCTCTCTCTTCCTGGACTCCAAGATTCCAAACCGGAAAAGAGTTGTGTTACATACCTTACATGACCGGTAACCTACCTACCTACACTATGTAGGTATGTACCTAAGGTACCTAAGGCTAAGGTAAGCAAGACCCAAGAGGCCATCAGCCATCAGCCATCAGCATCTATCTGCGTGGGCTGACTGGAGCATTTCTTTCTTTTTTTGGGGGCTGCCGGGCTGGGCAGGCAGGCGCGTTAACCTGAAATATTAAGTAAGCTTTGTCGGGTTAATTGTGGCTCACTGGTTATTATTGGTTGGCGAGGATGCATAGTAAAGTAGTTATCTTGGGGTGGGGACTTAATTATGTTAGTTACTTACACCGTAACTAGTTGGACGGTGTTAGAATAGTGGATTAAGTAAGTCACTGGTCGGAAGGTCTACTCCGTAAGTGAACCTAATTATGTGTACCGTGTAGGATGTCGAGTCCTCGTTCTTCTATAGATCCACAAATGCACAGGGTGTTGTTCGGGTGTTGTGTGACATGGGCTCCTCCTAACTAACTATTGTTTCAATTGTTATACGTCCTATACTGTAATTAATCTATACTCTCCTTTGCCAGAAGCATTAGATATCATGGACCTTGAGCACGGTCAACAAGTAACTGGCTGGGGAATAGATACTTACTAACGGAAGGAAGTAGTTAGTAAGCATAGACTTATTAAACGGAGAAAAAAAATATACGAGCGAATCGATACTACTAGGTAAGTCCAGTTTGACGTTGTGGCTGAGATAGGTACGTACTTCAAGCTTACCTACCGCAGGAAGAATCTGAGCGTATGAAGTAAGACTACCCGCACCACGAGGAAACATGTGAGAACGCAGTCGTATAGGACTGTAATACTCACACTAACCATCTACTCCATAGTCCAATAAATCCCACCCCCACACAAGGGCTGATGTGAGCCAGCAAGGTACGAGGCCGATCAGCCAAACATAACGCGCCAATGACGAAGGAATAATCCATCAAATCCCTATTTCCGAGACAGGCAAATGAGCGTCCCGGGTCACATCCTGGACCAGCCGGTCAGATGTACAGGACACCACGGTCCACGACACCCCCATTTCGGTGAACCTCGAGGCTCTACGAAACCAGGCTAAGATGATTTCGGATGCACCGTGCACATCCCAGACATGGCATGTTCGGTTGGCTGGGCCTTGTTGACTCGGTAGGTAGCAAGCAACGTCCTCGATCCGCCGGAGAAGGGTGCTTCATATGATGATGATACGATGAACACGAGAGTCGAGAGGATGAAGCAAAGACGGACTAGACTGAGTCAAGCCTCTCTCTTTCTCTCTCCCCCCTGCTTCTACTTCCCCTTCTCTAGTCCCCTCGCGTTAAACATATGTACAGACGCTTTAGACTTCTCAATAGAGTTTCTCGCATCACTTCCCAACGCTTTTCCGTTGTTTGAGACAAGTCACAGAATCGTGCCTCATCTTCGCTCAGTTCCCGGCCGCCAGAGCCTATGATTGGCGACAGGAGACCCGGAAGATGAAGCACTTAACTAAAGCGATGCAGTCTAATGCCGGGACAATCATTGCATGGCGCGGATGGTTGGCCCTGTTCGTGGAACGGGCCCCCATGTGCAGATGACTTCGACCAGGGTCCAATTACGGCTTCGAGAAAGATCGGTTTGACGGAGATGGGTCACGGATGACGATGGACGGTGGCCAGAGGTTCACCGCGGTGGGACAGGCAAGAGGGGAGGTTTTTGATGGTCGATCTTCGGTCGCAGATCAGAGAGAGAGGGAGGTAGATGACTCGTTCATGCCTTGGTTCTCTTACCTTGGTAGTGATACATAGCTGTCACTACCCTCTTGGCTAGGGAGCCTACCTTACCTACGGAAAGAACAAGGTGAGTCTGATTTCTGACAGACCCCGGTTGTCCGGCACCATTGGTCAGCGTTGGTCTCGGTTGACAGTTAACTGCTCGAGGGCGCCAAAACGCCAGGAAACGAAAAAGAAAAACAGGCTCTCGTACTCCGTAAACCCAGAAAGGCCATCCGGTCTGGACGGTAGCCGACCGAGGTGATAGATCGACGTGATTTGAAGCCCTCCTCTCCCTCCGACCGCGAGTCGCGAGAAAATGTGACGAAAGGCAATCTTGTGACAGCGATAGCCGCCCGGAGAATTTGGACGGCATGTTCCAAACTGGGGACAACCAGGCACGCTATCTATATCAACCCGGCAACGGAACCGGCCGGGACTGATCCATGGGACTGTTGCACGCGAGTCGGGGCCGGATCGCAATATGGCTGTTTACTACCACAGACTAGGTGACTACGGCGGACGGGAGGTCGATGACTTCTTTGATCCTCCCCCTCCCCCTCCCCCTCAGGAGGACCAGGTACATCAAACATGCATCGGCGTTTTCTGGAGAAGTGTGGCGGTGGTCCTGCGTGATGGGCGATTCCAATTAATTCGACCTCACCTCGCAACGCTTAGTTGGTAGGGGGGAGTGGAGAGGGACAAAGGGCTAAAGCACTCAGTAAAAAGAGTCAACACTCAACAGCCAATTCCAGGCTGCAGAACCTGCAGCATCATCCCTGGGTGAGGCGACCATATGGAGACGCACAGGCAACCGGAGGGAGGAGTGGATCTTTTGGATATTGGAGAATGGAGGATGAATTAAAATAATATTAAGAAGAAAAAAAAAAAGAAAAGAAAGCCACGACCAGTCTGGGGGTGATGATTGGAGGTCCCTTCCCAATCAGGAAAAGGCAGAACATGACGAGGCCCTTGTCAGCCTATGAGAAAGGGCGAAAAGGCCCCTCCGTCCCCTCCCTATTCCCAAAGGAGCGTTGCAGTCACAGTGCGGGGTTTGAGGACGGTCTTTTTTTCTTTTACTTCTTAATGTTGGATCTGAATCACTGCTCACGGGCCAGACATGCCAGACAGACAAACCTGATTAGCTGATCCTGGGGGATTTTCCAATTCGGCCAGGGAGCAATCAGATTGCATTCCCGCGGGGCCAGAAAAGATGATGGTGGGCTGGTGACGGTCGTCGCGGTGCTCATCTGCTCGCAACATGGACCGTTTGGGAGGGTCACTCCTGCAGATATCCTTTCCCTTTCCAGGTCAGGGTTTGAGGCGAGCCGAGGGGAGGCTTGCTGGCCAAGCGCCCCCTTCTAAGCTGATGGCCATGATACTAGCTAATCCCGACAGAGAATGAGCCTACACCCGGAGTGTGCCATACTCTCAACATCCTCGTCGTCCCCATCCAACAGCTCCCCGGGTATTTGTATCTCGTCCGTTCCTGATTCACTCCGTGCTGCTGCATGCTCCGTTGGGAGTTTCTATCTAAATAGATGCATGAATCTCGTTCTTACCTCCTCCGACATTCAACATTGGACAAGCCATTCATTGATTGATCACCCCAGAACTGAAACCGATCCATTCTTCTTTATCCATCATTGTGGCCAACAAATCAATGATTGACCGCTCTTTACCTTCCTTTGCTCTTTGCCCATGCTCCTTCTTCTAATTTGCTTGCCATTCCTTTGTTACCGAAGATTGAACGGCATCCTTGCTGTAAAACTAAACAGGACTCCATCGCGGGTTTCATCCAGGCTCCAGTTGCTCCGCTCGTCCATCATTCACCGCTGCTTTGGAGGGCTCAGGCAAGAACGGGCCCGAAAAGGTGGACCGACATAATAATTCTATTTTATTCTATTCTCTTCAATTTCGATTTCGAGTTCGAGTTCGATTTCGATTAGTCGTTGCTATTATTACCTTATTCTTATTCTTCTTGCTTCACTGCGATCATTATTATCTCATTTTTGCCTGACAGCCCAAACCTTACCTACACCAAGTACACCTATACCTCCTCAGGTCTGCCGTGGCATCATCGAGCGTCTTCCAACTCGGTCGTTGGGGGACTGCCTGATATATTACTGTCGACCGACTGGGCGCAGTCGTCCTTTGTGATTGTGATTTTCTTATTCATCCATTGATCATCCATCAACGTGGTGCCACTTCATCTCATCTGTTGTTCTACTTTTATCTTAGTGCCTGTTCCCAGCGTGGCAGTGTGCTTTAATTTTAATCTCTTTTTTTTTTTTTTTTTTTTTGCCCCTCGGTTTGTCCGCCTGTCCCGTCAGGAATAAATAATATTGATTTATTATCAAATATTATTTAGCGCCCAGGCATTCATACCGCAGCGAGACCACCCCAGTTCACCAACCACAATCGCCCGACCGACCCCCCTCCAGGTACTGACTTTCCCAAGTCCTGCTCCTCAAGAGTCCTAAACTCCTAAATCACCTCCGACTAACCCCAAAGAGTGAGGATCAGAAAAACCTCTCGGTCCCTCCCCTCCCTGCAGCCACGACCCAGTCATCACCTCCGTGCTCCATTTTCCCGTTGCTGGGCCGGGCAGCCCGTTCGCTTTGCCTCTTCCGTGCACTCCTTCTGTTTGCCTTCCACGGCCTTCCCCTGGCTGTGCTGCCCATTTATCATCATCCTCCGTTTCCCTCCCGGCGATTTCCTCGCGACTTACTGCATGATCTCCTAATCATCCTCCTGGACATCTGGGGTTGGAACTCGATTTTCTCCCCTATTTTCGCCGACATTCTTCATGAATAAGGCGCTTCTCTGGCTCGGAATCTCTGCCATGATCTGATCGAGGGTCACGGGATCCCACGTCACCGTCACCCCATTAGTCCCCCTCCCCGTCTGGCCAGTCAATCTGAACCATCCTGATTCACTCTTTCGCCCTGCCCGCTGCTTTCGCCTCCCTTCTCTCTCCTTCTATTTTCTCTTTCTCTATATATTGTTTTCCTCTCTCTCTCTCGCCCTCTCTTACATCACTACACCGACAATTCCGTCTGATTATTCACCCCGACAATCTTTTGGATGGTGAATATATGTTGTCCAGCCGTTTGAACTATATCTCCCATCATGTCATCCGCACCCGATATCGACCCGTATGCCGTGTTAGGAGTCCAGAAAGATGCGACATTACCCGAAATCAAGACCGCCCATCGAAAGCTCGTGCTGAAATGCCATCCCGATAAGATCAAGGACGAGTCCCTGCGGAGTAAGGCCCAAGATGAATTCCAGAAGGTGCAGCAGGCCTACGAACTTTTGTCCGACGATACCCGAAGAACGAAGTACGACCAAAAGGTTCGCCTGGCTGAGCTCAAGCGCGAGATGATGGCCCGAGGAGGAATGCCGTACTCGTCCCCGCGAGCGTCAAGCAGCGCTCGGGAGTATCGCGACGGGCGCATCTACGAGGAAAGAACCCCCGCCGAACCCTTCGAAGAAGAGATACACTTTACCGAGGCGCCGCGCACTACGTCCCGCAAGTACGAGGAGTATGGAAAGCGCCGGAGTGCGAAGCCTGCCGAAGAGAAGAAGAAGACGACCAAGAGCGTTCCTGTAAACAACGTTCGTGCCGCAAAGGACACTGCCGCTCGCGACAGCGCGAAAGCGACCCACTCCAATCGGGCCAAGTACCGTACCAAGGAACGGCGACGGGAAGTCTACGAGAAGAACTATGAGCGGGCCTATGGGGATTCTGACGATGACGGCGCTTCCGACTCGTCGGCCTCGTCTGTCTACGTGCGTGTCAAGCGTCCTTCGGCCCGGAGTCGGGAATCGTCTTCTCGGAATCCCAAACCCGCGGAACCTGCTCGTCGGAGTAGTCCTCGCTATAAAGATGAGGACTATGCCGAGTGGGAATCCAAGCACCAAACTGCTCACGAGTACATTCTCCGCTCCAAGGGCAGAGCCCCCGTTGAAACTGACGCACGCCACCGCTCTTCCCGCTCGCCTCTTCGCCACCGCGACTACGAGTCCGCTGAACCGGAATCGTCCTCTTCCCGTCGCTCTGGCCGATCGGCGCGATCAAGCAAGGAAACCGTGCGCGGGGCCTCCAACCAAGGCTCTTACGAGCATCTCGAGCCTCAACCCCGGTCTTACGAGCAGAAGGTCCCAAGTATGCCAACGGCCGCCACCTCGCCTGGAATCAAGACTTCTTCCTCTTCTCGACCTCCTCTCTACCCTTCGCGATCCGCCACCACTCATTCTCACCCTCGATTGAAGCGCGAGGGCACGAGTCGATCGGAGCAGGTCCTCCTCGGCATGGTTTACCCAGACGGTCCACCTCGAGCTTCCAAGCTAAGAGGCGGTGACCGATATGATTCGGGCTACTCCAGCCCGGGTACTCCGGAAATGCCAGCCGGGGACAGCCCATCCAAGACTTCGTCCACTCGCTACAAGATTGTCACCGACCCCGAGACTGTCGTGGTTGAACCGAGCATGCAATCCCCTCCCCATCCTTCTCCGAGACGTACGAGAACATATTCTCCTCCGCGTCAAGAACGCCCGGTCCGGCCGAGTGCCAAGCCGGTTCGAAGTAGCACGAGCTACAGCTTCAAGCCGGATGCATCCAATCGCTTCGAAAGCGTCCGGCCTTCCCCCTCCCGACAATCCTCATCTCGACCCCTCTACGGTGAGGTAGAGCAAGGTGTTCGCGCGAAAGATAAAGATATGAAGTATGCTCGCGAAATCGGGCCTGAACACACTAAATACTCCACTCGTGACGCCCGGGATCCTCGCGATGCCTATCCCCGGCATCACTACGACGATTACCGCAATCCACCTATGGGACGACGACAATCAACTTACGCGTAATGACTACATGATAACGACAGTTTATTTTGATCTCCCATGACCACAGACATGAAACTACACCTTTTGACCATATTGTGATTTTAGTACCTTTTGAATATCCCATCTATTATTCTTTATATATCCTTGTCCCTTTGGTTTCGCATGATTACCTGGTGGGGCAATTCCCGCATTCTGGTGGCTCGACCCCTGATTCTTCATTGATTGATTCATTTAGATGATGCTCGATGGCGCTGCAATGCAAACTCCATCTGAGTAATCGCATCTACCGGCGTCGGAATTCATTCAAGACTGGCATTTGTTTTTTTTTTTTTTTTTTTTGATTTTTTGTCTTATGTCAACATTCGCTCCTCCCGGGAAATTCATTCCTTCTCTGATTGATTTTCTCGGATCCTGATCCGTATCTTCTTTCTCTATCCGTATCCTCCTTTATTCATATCCAAACCGCCCTCGCAGGGTGTGCAGCTCAACTTTCAAATTTGATGTTTTTATAACCCCCTCATGACCCCGCTTTCTTGTGATTATTACTCCCGACTGGCGCCTGGCTGGAACAATTTGATGGACATTTTTACGTGAACTTGGAGTAGATGGTTTGGAATCGAATCATCTGGTCTTTTGGTCTTTTATATAGTATTCAATAAAATGTATGGTTGATCGCTTTGGATGGATCAATCATTTGTTATATCTATGAATCTCTACTTATCTATCTATAACAATATAAAATGTAGGCGTACTTGAGAACTACATAGACATCGGCTGGTAGTTTCGTTCGGGATCATGTAGTGAAGTAAGTAGTCACTGCTACTTGGCTATTGAGTATAGGATAGGAGGAAAACACCCATGTTCAATCTAGTCTTTGTTGTAACTATCTATATACATGCGACATCCATACATTCTTGGAATTAACCAATATAAGGAAGGAAAGACGAGTCTATTCAAGTAAGGAAACATAGTTATGCAAAACTAGACATAAATTGAGGGAGATGACGAGCCCAGAACTACCTAGAATAAGATATAGATAGATAGATAGATAGACAGACAGACACACTCAAGAAGAAGAAAGACCGTTCCTTCCTCAAGCATAAATCAACTCATGTAAAATTGTAAATATGTTCAGAGGAGATGAGGAACAAGAGAGGAAGAAAGGGCTTGCTTTTAGTTATTGGTTATGTTTGTCACACTTCACCTTTTTGGGCGAACTGAATTAACTGAACTAACTTCCTATCTACCTACCTAAAACATGAGTCGTCTACCGTACGATACGCTAAAGGATTCATCCAATCAAGGAAGTTAATATAAGGTAAGACAGGGACAAGAAGGAAAGAAAAATTGGAATGTGGGAATGAGGCATGCAATCAATATCTAACAGGTTGGTGGGTAGTTTTGGGACAAAGGTGGTGAAGTAAAGTGTAGTGACGTAGGTGATTGAATGGGGGGGGGGCTGAAATTGAATATTAGAGGAATGAGGTCAACAAGTCTTGTTATGTTCAAAAGAAAAGTAAAAAGGTATAATTGAATGGATGAAATATATCTTCTCCTCGCCCGGTATCCTGCCTATCTCTCTCACTCTCTCTTTTCCCACCATGGTCGTTAGTTCTCGCTTTTTCCGAGTCCGAGTCTTTACTTGTTTTCTTCTCTCTTTGTTTACGGCTCTGACCAGTCGACTTGGTCTGTTACAGGGTCAGACCCGTCCTTTGCGTATGAGATGCGGAGACGGAGGCGGAGTTTGGGAGGGAGAGCCTGATATGAATTGTCAATACTTGCTCTAGGTAAGAACAGGGAAGGAAACGAAAAACTTACCCCGTTAAGGCCGGCAACTTTCAGCATTTGAATGCCTTCCTCGCCGGCATCCAGTTCGGCCTTGTTGATCGCACTGAGTTGAAGCCGCTGACTCTTGGGTACCGCGGCTTGGAGTCCGACGTTGGCGAAGCGGTTGAAGCTCGACAGGTTTCGGAAGCGAGCCTGGATCTGTGCGGTAGATGGGTTGCTTCGTTGCACTGCCAGAGTGAGACTGAGGTCGTTCTTATTGAACGCGGCATGTGCAGTGGGTGCTGGGGACGAAGGAGTGGGAGCTGGCGATGCGCTGGATCCCAGGCCCCCTCCGAGGAGATCGAGAGAAGAACTGGCGGGCTCGGCGGGACGGGGAGAGGGGGTGTTGTTGCCGTTGGAGCCGAAGAGGTCCATAATAGCACTGGTGTTGGTCTGCGCCGGCTGCTGGGGAGCAGGGGATGGGGAGGAGAGTCCCGAGTCGCCGCCCAGAATGTCTGCAAGCAGGTCGGCCGTATTCTGCGACGATCCGTTGCCAGTCGGGCTGGTCGCCGGGGCATCAGAGCCACCCATGAGGTCAAGCAGCATATCCTGCTCGGCCTGTTTGGCAGGCTTCTGCGTCTTCGCCTTGAGGATTTTGCTCTGGCGCTTCTTGGTCGGAGCTCCCAGCACTCTCTGTTCCTCGCGGATCTCGGGCGGCGGCATTCGTTCAAGAACACCGCGCCGGATCTGATCGTAGCCGAATAGGTTGTTGTATTCGACAGCTCGCTGTTGGATTTCGACGCTCAGGTCGGCCGTGCGGCTGTTCAGGAAGCGACGCAGACGCTCGACTTGCGAAGGGTCGGTCATGCGCACGGTCAACTTCATCGAGGCGGTGGTGATGTACTCAATCACGGTGGGGGTGGCATATGTGCTGTTAAGAATGTTGTTAAATAGATCGACGATATCGCTATCCTTGATCTCCTTGACCAACTCCTCTTCCTCGTACTGACCACCCTCGAGGAGGTTGTCAGCATACTCGCCAATGACCCAAGTAGCGGCAAGCGTAAGACCCTCCTGCGAGATGTCCTCCTTCAGTGACAGGTACAGCTTCTGTACGGAGTAGGTCTGCAATTCCGGGGTGGTCGCAATGAGACGAACAAACGACGACAGAATCTGCTCCTTAACATAGGCACCGGCCAGTTTAAGAACGCGGAGGATCGTGTCGACGTGCCAGCGCTTGTTTGGTGCGAAGCGGTCGGCCGCGATTCCGATCTGGGTAGTCATCGCGGGCTTGAATTCGTTATCGGCCACTTCCAAGAAGGCGAGCAGCTCTCTAACGAGAATGCGCACGTTGCTCTCATTGACCAACATGAAGCTGAGGTCAAGAGCGCGCCGTCTGATACTAATGTCGGGGTCGCGCAGACACTCCAGGATGGTGTTGCGGTGTCGCTGAACGGCGTTGGGCTCGATCGCGACAACCTTGTTCAGCGTGTTGAGAGCAACGTAGCGGATGTTGTTGTCCTTATTTGTGAGGAATTTTCCAAGGATGTTGACACCCAGGACCCGCAAGCCGGAATCGGCCTCAATGTCGAGAATCGTGAGGACGGCTTCGTAGAGAATAGCGTTGCCGACGTTCTTGGTTGAATCGGTGTTGGTGGCCACCTGGGCCAGAATATCATTGATCAACTCACTAGTCGCCGCATCACCTCTTCCCAGCACCCGAAGCAGACGCAAGATCTTGACTTGAACGAAAGGATCCGTGATCCCGGAAACGTCATGCTCCGGGGCGTATCCGGACGTCGTCAATCCCTTCAAGGCACGGACGAGACCTCCGGCGAGGGGCCGGAACATTTCGATGACGCCCTCCTGGCCTTCCTCCGCTTCCTCCGCCTCGCACATGTCGATTACCAGTGTCAACCCGCACAGTAAAACTCCATGGTTCCGGTCCGACAAGAGCGTCTTTGCCTTCTCAAAGAAATGTTCCTGCAGGTCGGGGACCTTGCGACATATACGCATGGCACAAATCGCGGCCTTTCGTCGAATGTAGGGGTTGGCGGTAGACAGGAGGTTTTCGACTTCGGGGAACAGGTCTCGGGACATTTCAACGGAGGCGATATTACCCAGTGCACACAAAGCGAGCCCGACGATATATTGGTTCGAATGGTTGAGATCACTTTACATGCGGTCAGTCCGCTGTATGACGACACAGAGAGGGTTCGTGGGGAGGTGGCAGCTCACTTTTTTAACGAGTTGGTGACCAGCGTTAAAACTTCTTGATTTTCATCCAACAACAGCATTGTACCCAAGTAACCCAACCGCTTGTCGGCGAAGCGGTGGGACGCCAGCAGTTTCAGACATTCGATCTGACCAAAGTGCGTCCGTTCTCCGAGCGTAAATAGGTACAGCAGCTTGGCCACGTTGTTTCTCCTGTCCACAAGCATGAGATATTGATTCCGGAGGACCATTGAGACGATGAATTTGGGTGGAATGCTGACCGGATACCCGAATCATGACTTTCTTCCCGGAACGAGGCACGAATGGCGGCACTCTCTTTCTGAATGACGGCGCGCTCGTCGGCGATGGTCTTAGCCGAGCGAACATTTCGAATGAATTGTTTGACTGTACCATTGCGATGGCAGAGAGGACAACGCCGACGGTTAGTTGGTGGGCAAGGAGATAGGGGATGGGCAGTGTGGGGGGAAAGACAGAGAGAATGTCAACACGTACGGGATGCCATGGCGGTCACAAGGACCCCCAACGGGGAGACTGGGGGGGAAGAGAAGGGAGCAAGGGAAAGGGAGGAGGTAATGAGCGACGCAGGGTCGGAGGCGAAGCAGAGAAGGGCGGCGGCGAGATTGGCAGGCAGGCGGAGATGGCAGATGGCAGATGGCAGATACGTCGTTTACTTGCTTCTCCTTGAGCCTCGTCCGTTGCGACCTGGCCGTCTTGGCGTCGGACTCGTTGCGGACTAGCGGCCCCTCGTGCCCAGCGGAGGGTCTAGCACGTGATTGCGATTATCGGCCTGACGCGTCAGGCTGCACAGTCTGTCGTACTCGTATAACTTACGATCCCTGCGGGGTCAAGTACCCGTCTTGCTCCCCTTTTATGGAGTACAATTGATTCCACTAATAATGTATGGAAAATAAAAATAGTAGTCACAGGTAGATAGGAGACTGTAGATCTAAGCTTAGGGAGCAAAAAGAAAATGCAAAAAGAAATGCTCACACTCGGATTCGAACCGAGGATCTCATGATTACTAGTCATGCGCTTTACCAACTAAGCCATGCGAGCTACTTGTTGATATCGCCTCTAGTTCTGATTATATAAGGCAAACTCCTTTTCATCAGTCGATGTACTTTACTTTCTCAAGACGAGATTAAATAAATACTCGACCCTCGTCCTCAGTCCTTCCTCTAGAATCATCGGGCCCAAATTCTCCACCCCTCACATCTACTCCGTCAATCATCCCGGCCCGGACGGCACCTCGGCGAGTCGGCGGTTCCGTGGCCGGCATCATGTGCGCCCCATGACGTGGGAGCGGCTGCTTGTTTTCCTTTCGAGAAACCTCCCTCGGAGTCTTGACTGACGCTGGCCGAGAGCCCCCCTTGGCCTTGGGTTAGACGGGCTGTACGGCAGATCGCCTGCTGCGAAACGTGTCAACCGATATGTCCGCTTCTCCTGCGCCTCCGACTACCTTCCAATCGCATTGGTCCCGGCTCCCAGCTTGGTCATCCCTCATCAGCCTTGTAAGGGTCCACATAGGCGGCACTATTTCCATCCACTTTCCGTCTGTTTCGGACTCCCCTTGAATGCTGCGCATGCCGAGACAAGCTTTGCCATATATAGTCTCTCTGCTTTCCCCTCCTCTTGGTGGGAATCTTCCGAAAGGACATTTTCTCTCCTAAGGGATCAATGTGAAACTAAATATCCTCCGTTCTGGTGCTCTTGACTCTTCGTCGGCAGCATGTCTTCTTCAGCCGTTTCGCAGCCAAACGGCTCCCCAGCGTTACGACCCCGTACTCTCATAGCGAGCAAGACCCCCGAAGATGCCACCAATCTACAAACTCTGGAAAAGGTCGGCGTGGACTCGAGGTAAGGAAGCTAAAACGTTCTCTCGCGGAGGCAGCAAGGTAGTGGGTGGCTAACCAACATGATATGCGTGACAGTGGTCGCTCGACTCCTATCTCCGAAGATGCCCCCCCTTCTCAACACTCGTTGTCGACTGCACGAAAACAAGCTCGCGCTCGCAATCGCATTTTCTACTCCATCGAATATGTTCCCCGAGTATCCCACTTTGATCCGCAAAGCGATTATCACAACTTCCGCGGGTTCTTCACCCTCTTTTGGATCGCCTTGTTTATCATGGTGGTGACCACGGGACTTCGGAATATCAAGGACACGGGATATCCGCTGAGAGTGAGGGTGTGGAATATATTATCGGCGAACATCTGGTCCATGGGTTTTAGTGATCTGGCCATGGTGGTCACAAGTATGTTGGTGTTGCCTCTTCATCGCCTGTTTCGGACCAGTAGCGGCTGGCTGCGCTGGTCGAAGGGCGGCATCGTGGTGCAGAGTATCTTCGAGGCGGCCTGGCTTTCCCTCTGGATCAAGTGAGTTTGGATCGTTCCTATTTCCGTTCGGCCTACGGAGCACTGACTGACTCGTCCGCCAGCTGGCCGTTCATGATGCAATGGACTTGGACGGCGCAGGTCTTCTTCACCCTTCACACCTTGACGTTCCTCATGAAGATTCACTCGTACGCTTTCTACAACGGACATCTTAGCGAAACTGAGCGCCGTCTTTCGTCGCTCGACCAGCCAGGATCGGTCTCAATGGATGCGGCCGTTCGCTATCCGGAACCGACTACCCGTCGACCTATCACCCGTCGACCAAGCAATCACTCGCGATCTCAGTCCATCGTAGAGCTGCGCGAGGACCTCGCTACCGAACTGACCTCGCCCCTAGGCCGCGTCACATACCCTCAGAACCTCACTCTCCATAATTATATAGACTATATGTTCTGTCCCACCCTTTGCTACGAGCTGGAGTACCCACGGAGCAAGCAACGGCGATGGACCGAGATCGGATTCAAGACGCTCGCTGTGTTTGGATGCATCTTCTTGCTGACGCTCGTCAGCGAGGAATTCATTCTTCCGGTGCTGAGCGAGGCCAATGTCCAGCTGCACGCTGTGAGCAATGTCACCGAGAAGGCATTGATCCTCGCCGAATCCATCAGCATGCTGCTGTTCCCCTTCATGATCACCTTCCTGCTAGTCTTCTTGGTCATCTTCGAGTACGTGCTGGGCGCATTTGCGGAGATCACCTGTTTCGCCGATCGTCACTTCTACTCCGACTGGTGGAACTCCTGTGACTGGTAAGCCCTACGATGGTTGATCCGTATGGTTTTGAACCGTCTTAGACTCACTTACTCTCATCAGGCTCGAATTCTCTCGCGAGTGGAATGTCCCCGTTCACCACTTCCTCCGTCGGCATGTCTACTTCAGCTCTCTCTCGCGATTTTCCAAGCCCGTCGCCATGTTCATTACCTTCCTGGTGAGCTCCATCGCCCACGAATTGGTCATGAGCTGCATCACCAAGAAGCTCCGTGGCTACGGGTTCATCGCCATGATGCTCCAGCTTCCGATCGTGGCCGTGCAGAAGTCCAAGTTCTTCCGAGGAAAGACCACTCTTAACGTATGAATCAACTCCCTCTTCTTTTACATCATCATCACACTAACCGGTCCCTCTATCTCCCCTACAGAACGTCTTCTTCTGGCTATCTATGATCTTCGGTCTTTCTTGCGTAAGTGCCCTCCTTCATTCCATCCATCTCCGTTCTCCGTTCATACCCTGACTTTACCTACCCAGATGTGTGCTCTATACGTTCTCGTTTAGAATCGACAAGACGCTCTATATCGCGACATCGGACTAGACTTTCTTTTTCCCCCATCCTTACTTGATATTAATACCGGCTCTTTGTATTATATTATACTTGTCTGTTTTATCTACCTACGCACCCACTCCCTCCCTCACCTTCTCACCCACCTAACATATATATTTACCTATACCCCTACCCTACTGTGTAAATCACATTGTATTATTTGCTGAATGCGGGTTACCTGTTTTTCGTCGATTGAAAGAACTCGCTCTGGTTGGTTGTTGGCGTTGTTTTTGGATGTCAGTTGTTTTGCTTTAGGTTAATTTATCTTTTATCTTTTTGCTTATTTGTCTTGACTTTTCCCTTTTTTTTTTTTTTTTTTTTTTTTTTTAATCTATCGACTTACATCTTCAAAGACATGACCTACTGCGGTTTAGTATGTGGTTTCCCTCAACTTGCCCGATATATATTTGGAATGATACGCACGGGCCCCATTTTACACACACCGTGGTTTTTCTTTGAGATGCAGTCAAAGAATCTAGCGTTAAGAACGGCTCCATATATATATAGACGAAATAGATATCTACGATGCTTTCTACAGACAGAGAACGCAAGAGGAACATGTTCTATTCAGTTCAATTTATAAATAACTCCGAGCCAGGCGATATCCAAAGGAAAACAAATGTAGAAAGAACGAATCCAACAGCCGTTCATATGCATAGTACGAAGAAGCCTTTTGCGCCATACCACAACATGACAAGACAAAAAAAAAACAAATGAGTCAACAGGTTTTAACCCAACTAGACCAGGACACAGGATCCAAGAAGGTGAACCAAGAGAGGGATAATCTAAAAGCTAAGAGTTGTTGTACGAGTGTATCCCTGTTTCTATACAGGTCTCTCTTACCATCGATCCAGATTGCCTTCACCCTAGATGTGTTCAATGGGCTCCTCGGGTAAGAGGACCTCCCGTTCTCTTCTCTGTTGAGGCAGACAGGCTTTCAAAGGCGGGCGGATGATGTCGTTGAACAGGAAGGTTCCGTACACGAGGAGCGCGAAACCGGCCACTTGGAGCCATTTGAAGGATTCCCATCCCAGAGCCAGCGAGACGAGCCAGATGAAGAGCGTCCGGCAGGTATCGATGGTGCTGCGGGACGTGGCCGAGACAGTTCGGGTGACGGATAACCCGAAGAAGTTGAATCCACTGAGAATCAATTCAGAGTTAGTCTCTAGTGGTTGACTCAGAAGCTAGAAGGGGAGGAAGCATACCCGATGCTGATCATGATCAGAATACTGGAGACAGCAACGGCGCGGTTGTTAATCATCTGGTGCCATCCCTCCTTCGTATCAAAGTAGCCATAGCGACCGGCCGGGGTTCGTCCGACGGAGAAATATAGGACAATCATTCCAGCCAAGGTCACACAGAACCCGAAAATACCTTCCCATCCAACAACCCGCAGAGGGTCCATCTCATAGTTTTCCAAAATCCATTCCTCCAGAACGAATTGGGATGCAGTGAAGATCTGAGCTGCCGCGATCATAAGTACTCCGATGATGGCCTGGACCGCCTCGGGAGTTCGGGCAACAGCCCGTGCTTGAATGGCAGCATTCATGACAACATTCTCCTGTGTAACGTCGTGCTCCTGATGATCGAAGAGCGCGCCCGCAAGGCCGACCAGCGCTACACCAAGAACCACCACGACAAGCGCAAGCCACTGGTAAAGATACAATTTCCGGCGAAGGAAAAGAACGCTGAAAAGGCCAACGAAGAGCACCAGTGCTCCTCGGGTCATCTGATAGATACTCGCGGCAACAAAGAGTAGGCCAACGTTCATCAGTGTCGTAGCGGTGATATCGCAGCAGGCAGGCGCTGCAAGCAGAAAGATCCTGCGACCATTTAGGGGAATGCGTTGTTCATCTAAGTGATCCGGTTTGGAGGGATCCTCGGAGTAACGGGGTCCATTGACCGTACCGTCCTCGTCGTCCTCATCAATGCCATCATTCGCACCGACAGGGTGGTATCCTCCTGCCAAAAGAGGCGACGAGCTATTGCGGGATGATCGTGGAGAGATGTAGCGTTGGTAAAGGAATGTGAGAAAGACAACTATCCAGCTACCCATTTCACCGACAAACATCTGTGCTCTAATGTAGGCGCATACCAGGAACTGTCAGTTGGAGTGCATCATCATAGAATCAGTTAGAGTATGGCAGGACCTACGTCTGAATCACAGGCTGCTCGAACGTGTGGCGCTCCTTGGGATCTGGGGAATCGCAGTTTCGGACGCATTGCATGTCCTTTCCAGGGGTTAACAACTTCCATGAACGCCAGGTAGAACAGATTGAGTCCAACCTGATATTTATTGAGAATTGTATTGCAAACTCCGGTCACGAGCATCATCGTGACCAGGAAGGGAATCAACGCCTTGTTCGCCATGGTCGAGTCGTGGATAAGAATAAGATAGTGAGATAAGACAGATACCGGTCTAACTGATCCTTCACGGAGTCCGGGCCAGATATAGAGCAATGAGAAAAAGAAAATGAACAGATAGACAAGAAAAAAATCTACTCAGTATAAGGTCGTGGGGGGGGGGGTTCTATTGAGAGCCCATCGCGGACAAAGAGACGGGAGAGGGGAAAGTCAGGAAGGAGACGGGGATTCTCTTGAACGGGACTGGGCTGGGGCGAGCTTATCAGCAGCTGATCGGATCACCCGCGGCTTGGCGTGTTTGGGCGGTATGACTAGCGTGCCTCGGGAGGGAATTACGGGGCGAACGTCCCCGTTGGGCGGTTCCTTTCTATAGAGTGATGCTGCCGAGGGTCTACGGTGTAGGGCGAAAACAGAAGACGGCCTTATGAGTTGTTCCAAGCAAGATGAGACGCAAATTTCAAAACCTAGTACGGAGCATACTTTAAATATCCCCTGGCTCACAGAACTCAGAAACTCAGAAAAGCATTCATGTGGAGCCCTGCATAGTACTCGGTACATCCAAGGTACTCACTACAGACAAGTCACGTCAATGACGCCATAACCACTGCTAAATTCGTGGCTACCATTTCTTTAACACTCCGTCTTCCTTTCGTCTTGCCCCATAAAACGCCGCGGCTAATCCAAAGAGATCGACTGAAAATCACGGAAATCAAGCCAGCAAAAAGTGCCACAAACCATAGCAATAGTAATGGGTAAAAATTAGAGGGAAAAAGTACTGAACTCCAACCATAGTAACGGAGGAACAGGCCATCCGTACCTTCTTCTGACTGGGCCAGGTTCTTAATATACATGAATTCATTATTGCATATATATGTATCACAACACGCCGTGCGCCCGCTGAGAGAAATAGATCAGCCAAACAGTCGCCAGGTAAATCGCCTCGCAAAAATTCGCTCTTCCTTTTTGTTACATAGCACAGATAGCAATTCCGCTGTCGTCCACATTCAAGGATGTGTCCTTGCGATCAAATGTGTCCCAATCGATTTCCTCCCACGAGTCATTCATCAGAAGCCCGTCTTCGAACCGGCCGGGCAGATTGAACCAATCGACAGGAATCCAATTGTCATCAGCGCCCTCACCGCTTTTGGCATTCATGTCGTCGGTGGTAGGCATGTCGCTATCCTTGGGGGTTTGCGTGACAACCGCAGTCTCGACCGAATCCGGGGTGTCCTTAGACTGGGTGTTGGTAAACATGTCGGGATTGAGGAATTCGTCCATTGCGCCGAAACCAAGCCCGCCGTCATCGCTCAGATCCATGAACGTGTCATGAATAGTTTCAAGGGAAATGGCGCTGGTTGCCCAAGGGTCTTGCATTTGCACGGGCGGTTCTTGCTCCGCGGGTTTACCGGGATCCTTCTTATCGTCCTTGCCTTTGGCAGGCTTAGCCGTCGAGGCGGATGTCTTGGTTGAACCCCCGCGGGGCGTGAGGTGCTGGTTCGAGGCGGGCGAAGCAGTCTTGGGACCAAACTGGCTTGGTACTCGTCCCATCGGGGTGGTACCCGCCGTGATGGGCGTGGTTCCCTCCAACTTCGGTATCTGCGGAGCCTCCATTGTAAGCCCCTTTCGAGCGCCCTGGGCCCCGGACTTGTCCTCGGTTGTGACGAGGCTGGTACGGAAGCTTTCTAGAGCAAACCCAAGAGGGTCCTCAATCGACTCTTCAACCTTGTGACTCTCTTCCACGTGCTTGTCCAGCGCAATCTGATTAAGGAATCCATGATAATGATGTTGGCATTCGGCAACGCTGCACTTGAAGGGACCAGATAAAGCAGCTGGCGTGGGTTTGGCCGCCTCGGTTCCGGCTTGTTTGCCCGCCGCAGCCTTGGTACCGGCCGTGCCAGTGGTGGGAGTGGCGCCGGCGTGCGACTGCTTTCTCTTCTTAGGTGGAGGTAGCTTAAGTTCTGGCGGTGGTATACTTCCGGGTCCATACGCATGTGGAACACCCTGTGGGGATGGCGCTCCAAATGGCGCCGGCGGAACCGCAGAGGTAGCCGAAACGGCGGTTTGGCTCGAGGCCCTTCGCGCTCGCTGGAGAGCCTCTTGTTCCTGCTGGAGCTGCTGGAGATTGTTTGCATTCAAGGCAGGCATGTTTGGAGCGGCCGGTTGCCCATTCAGAGGACTCTGCGATGCGCCGGATCGTTGCTGCTGGCTAACGTGGGTGATCATACCTTGGAACAGCCTCTTCACATAGTTGATGCTCTTCGTAAGGTTGTCGGGGGTAAGAGTAAAATGGTCGGCCACAGCCCAATGAGGTCCACTCTTAAATTGTCGCATCAATTGTATACGCTGTAGATTTAATTGGTTAGATTATAAGCTGGAGTGTTTGCTTTACTAGGGACGTACCATGACCAACAAGCTTCGCACACATTTTTCCTGGCCAGGAACCTTCATGAACCATTGAACTAAGGCATCCATTCTTCCCAGCATATCGGTACATTCACGAAGTTGCTGGGTCATGGCGGCCTTCTGCTCCGGTGTAATGGCCACAGGTTCTGCCAAGGGTGCTTGCCTCGCCGCTTCATTATACAACTGTCGAATCTTCTCTGGTAGGTTGTTCCATGCTTCATCGGCGGCCACTCGGGTGATGGGGACACGGCCTTGTCCTTGCTGTCGGCGCACGTGTGCCTCTAATTGGGCGCGTTGCTGTGGCGTCATGGCAGCCAGCTGCTCCCGTGTAAGTGGCATGTTGGGCCTAGCTGATGCGGGGGCCGCGACCCCTTGGGGAGCTGGCGGCTGTGTCGATGTTTGCGCCGCGGTGGGGTTTTGCGGTTCCGTAGGTTCCTCTTGCTGCATTTTCCTCTTAGGCGGCGGCTTAGCGACAGGGCCTTTTGCGCCCTTGCCAGAGGCTGCCGTCGGAGCTTTGATCGGCTGGGCTGGCTGGGCTGGCTGAGAAGTCGCTTGCGGTGCTTGGGGTTCCTGCTTTATCTGGGGTGTGGACATGGGTGCGGTGACAGGTGGTTGCTGGGCTGGCTGGTTCGGTTGACCTTGTTGGACCTGCTGGCCCTGTTGCTGGCCCTGCTGGCCCTGCTGGGTTGCGAGAGCACGGGCCTGGGCTATCTGAATAACTTGTTTCTGTCTATTCCTATGGAGCAGCTCTCGAAGTTGATCGTCGTTAAAAGCCGCGACTTGAGCGCCTAATCGCTGGCGAGCCATCTGAACATCCTGAGCAGTTACTGGTCGAATAGGAGGAGGCACGTTGGCTGCAGCCTGCTGTTGGCCAGCTGGGAATGGCTGCGGGTTCCCGAACGGCTGCGGCTGTCCCTGGAAAGGCACCGGCGGCATCCACGCGCCCTGACCACCTTGACTTTGATTCCGTCCACCCTCTTTGTTTTGGCTTTGGGCCATGATCTGAGCTAGGTGATACTTTTGCATGGTCATCAATTTTTGAAGGTCAATTCCGCCGAGAACTTGCTGATTGGCGGCTGCCCATTGCTTAAGTTGGCCCCATGTCTTTATGTGCTTGGGAACCGGCGAAACCATGTTCGGGTTGTTGCTCAAAATCGCTGGGGGGAAGGGCGCGCGGTCCATCTCCTTGACTTGGTCGGGAGACATTTCTAAGCTTCCACTTTGCTGACGAAGAAGTTGTAGTTTATAGAGCTCCTGCTGACGTTGTTGTTGTTGCTGGCGCTGCTGGACAGACATCTGTTGCCCCGGCATCATTTGGTTCGGCTGCGGCTGAGCGCCACCCATTCCGGCAAGTTGCTGCTGCAAATTTAAAGACGCCCTCATGTTCTGATTGCTACCCATCTGAGCGTTTGTCATTTGCTGGCCTTGACCGGGCTGCGACATGTTTGGCTGCATGGGCATCCCTTGTTGTGTAGCGCCCGCCCGAGCCATTGCTTGAGCACGACGTTGTTGGTTGAGAAAATTATTGATTTGTTCTGGAGTCATTTGAGACAAGTGCTCTTGAAGCCCTTGCGGAAGATTAGCGGGAAGCTGCGGCCGGCCCTGCATCGTTGGTTGGCCTCCCAAAGGCTGGACACCATTCGGTTGCTGTCCCATTCCAGGAGTGCGCGACGGCGGCCGGACCTGAGCAGCCACTTGGGCAGGCGACATCTGACCCGGGGCCATAGGGCGGTTCAACATTGGCATGGCAGAATTTTGTTGTGACATCTGCTGCTGCACGTGTGGGTTGGCTTGTCCAGCCTGCGATATGGCTATCTGCGCCTTCTGGGCGGCTTGCGCGCGCGCTTGGGCCTGCGTCTGGGCCTGTGTCTGAGGGGAAAATTGAGGAGCTTGTTGGTTTCGGTCCGGCTGAACAGCTTGGGAATTTTGCAGTTGTTGCTGCGAGAAGAATTGTTGTGGATTCATACCCCCTCCATTCATGTTGTTCTGTCCACCTTGACCCAATTGCTGCCCCACCTGGAACATGTTCTGGGGGTTAAAGGGCTGCTGATTCATCTGAGAAGAGCTGGCCGGAACCACCAGCTGGCCGGCTTCCTGCGAGCGTAACCCATCCGCCTGCTGTCCTTGGATATTCTCAACATTCCCGATGAACGAGGAGGTGTCTAGATGCTGTTGGTTGTTCGCCATAGGGAACGCCGAATTGCGCTGAAGATTCATCATGTTTTGCAGCGCTTGGCGCTGCTGGTTGCTCACCATCGGATCATTCATCATCGCAGCCGGGTCGACGCCGGCATTCTGCGCGCGATTTAGCTCCATCCGATGGCGCTTGTGTCTCCTCAACTGTGTCAACGCCTGCGAGCGGAAGAAATAGGTGACCGGGTCAATGTCTTTCCTCAACAGGTATGTTTTCTGCTCGGGGGTCATGTTCTGCAAATTCATCTTGATTTTTTCTATATCCTCTGGAGATGTCTTCGTGATTATTTGGTCGGCGATCCGGCACACATGGTCAAATTCTTGGGCGCTGAGGGAGTTGAGGTCATCCGTTAGTGAGGTAGACCCGTTTGGCCTTTGCTGTTGCCTTTGCTGTTGTTGCTGCTGTTGTAGCATGGCTTGCTGCTGCGGCTGCGACTGCGAGGGTTGACGAGACTGCATCGACACCTGCTGGGTTGGGTCGTTCATATTCATGGCCATTTGCTGCTGTCCAGCCATCGGAGAGGCCTGTACCTGGCGATTCATCTGTTGAGGAAATGGTGATTGTCCGACTCCAGGCATCCCGGCGCCCGGTCCCCCCTGAGGCATCATCCCATTTTGCATGACGGCGGCCTGCCGAGCACGCGTGTCTCGAATATGTATGAGCTTCTCGTTACACTCCTTGTCGTAATCGACCTGAAGGAAAGGTGATGTCAGATTGAGTTCGTCCGTACGCCACCCGAGAGCCGTCACCTACCTTTTCCCGGGCTTCCTTAAAGGCCTTTTGCTCGAAACTTAAAGCCGCCTGGGTTGCGTTCTGGAGGTCGACACGGGGTTGAATTAAACGAAGGGAAGTGAGCCTGAAGGGTTGAAGCCGGTGTCAGTTGGGGTGTAGTGGGGAAGAAAGGGTGCAGAGAAAAACGGGAGACAAAGAGGTTCAAGGTAAGACCAAAGCGGTCAACTACCCGGGAACCTTAAGATGGCGAGCCACTCACATTTGATATACCTTGACGGCCCGATCCTTTACAGGAACTTCGGCCCTCCATCCAGTGAAAGGACCTTGAGACTGCAATGCCTGGGCGACATAGTTCATCATTGCCTGGCTATTATTATCGTTCTTCTGCGGCGCTTGCATCTGTCCATGCGCCTTGGCGCCACCCAGCGCCCCCCCACCATTGTTGTAAGTTGCGGGATTCATGTCAACAACCCCCCGCGCTCAATGGGGATCGAGGAGCAGTCCGCGCAAGCTATCTTTGGAGGTCAGCATTCGCTGATGGGAATGCCAACCTTCAACCCGTCCCAGTGCGTGATCGTCGAAGGGGGAGGAACGAGAGTGCAACAGGTGTTCTGCGTTCTGCCCTGTCTTTGCTTTTTTTTTCCCCCGGGGCAGTCCTGAATGACGTGGCGGGGAGGAACGAAAATCAAAAAAATGACAAGTGATGGCGGAAGGTAAACGGGAGGGGAGAAACTAGGTACTAGTGCAGACGAGGTCGTCAAGTAAATCGCGATAAGACTCGAGGCGGGGATAAGGTCAAGTCTTGCGGAGACGCAGGAGGGACTCCAACGAGTACAATGTAGGAAATAGTATGGAAGAGAGACGGGCAAGGGGGAGAGAAAGTGAAAGGGGGAAAGCAAAGCGTATGGAAGACCAACGCAGCAGGAAAAACGAGGCGTTCGGGCACCAGAGTTCAATCAAGGCGGTTTCGTTGGCAGAGGAGCCGGAGGAGTGGCTTGGGGGGTAGACTAAGCAGGAGGGTCGCGGCGAAGGTTGGATCAGTAACAGGGATGTTGCAACTGACGCCAGTCACGCTGATCCAGTGATTTGCAGAAAACGGTCGAATCGACGACGGGGTCTCGGGGCGACGGCGATGCCAGATCGGAGAATGGAGGTGGAACGAGAAAGGTCAAGGAAAAGAAAACGGAGAGGGAAAGGAAAGGAAAGGAACGAAAGTCAAAAAAAGGGAAAAAGGGAAAAGAAAATCTGCGAGTGTTGAAATTCTTTGGGTTAGAGCAATTTCACGATGTGGATGCGATTTGATCCGTGCGGAAAACGGTAGGGGGAGCAATTAGAAAATAGAAAATAGAAAATAGAAAATACTAAGTACTAAATAAAATACCAGATCACGATAGCGGACAGACCAGTTTTCGCGGCAGTAATATCCGCGACACTAGCGGTGAATTGCAGGGGAAGGGGGGAAGAGGGAAGGGAAAGGGAAAGGGAAAGGGAAGAGTAGGCGAAGAAGATAAGATTGGGATGGGAGGAGGAAGAGGTGGTAGGTGGTAGGTGGTTGAGGTGGGCTTACCAAGTAAAGAGTGCAGAGACTCTTGTTCGGGGAGAAAAAGAGGGAAAGGAAGAAGGTGGTGGAGGTGGAGGAGAAGCAGGAAAGTAGAGGAGGGGGAGAAAGAGAGAGAGGATGAGACCGGGCGAAAATGAGGAGGTCCCAAGGAAGAGTAAGAATTCGAATAAATTCAACCCAAAATCCAATAATAAATCAAATAATAATAATAATAAAATAATAGTGAATAATGAAGTGGTGGATGGGGATTGACTTGGTCAAAGGGAGAGAGGGAAAAAAAAGAAAAGAAAAAAAAAGAAAGAAAGAAAGAAAAGGATGGAATCCAAAATTAAAAATCCAAGAAAAATAAAATCGATACAAAAGAAAAAATGACTTGAGACCTGAAAAGTGACCCAGAAATCATAACAACAACAATCATAACCAGAAGGATAACGGTACGGAAGTAATAATAAAAAACAGAGACAAGCCAAACAAGGGGAGCGAGTCAAGCAACTACCACAGGACGAAGGAAATAACGGCGACAAGAGAAAGAAAAGCGCAATGAAATAAGGGCAAATGGTGCTGGAGAGTTCCGGTTTTCATTCCTGATGAAATAACAGGACGAAACGAGACGAGACTCCAGAAGATGAAGATCCCGGCGGGAGGCGGGCACGAAAAAAGGTGAGGACGGAGGAAGAAAAAAGGTGGGCGACTTTTTTCCTTCTTTTCCATTTTCTTTTTTTCTTGCTGGATCGACTTGTTGGTCGTCGTCAGTCTAAGTTAGTGACGGGAGCGGATGGAGACCAAAGCGGGCCCATCGTCAGGTTACTGGAGGTTTAGTCTGCCTACCTGCCTGGTACCTCCTGCCACTCCGTTCTCTCCTCAGGAAAGCAAGTCTACACAGCGTATGTACTCCGTTCTCCCTACACAGTACGGTCTACTGACAGTCCCTCGGGTCCAGCTAGCCGACTAGTCGCGGCGTCGTGTACCTTTCGAGCCCTCCGCGCTGAACTAAAGTCCTACTAGTCACCGTCTTTTTGGATGATTATTGGCTTGGAGGGAAGGAACCGGCTCGAAAGGGGACGCAAGGTCTTGCAGGCCAAGGCCCGAGTGGTTTCGCAGGATAACCTCAAATCGTTGATACATACCTGAGAACCTGACCTGACCTGAACCGACGGACTCTCCGTACCAACTTCTACACCTTTTACTTACTACTGAGGTGGTGCCGGATTTAGAGTTCTCCGGCACTTGGACGGGACTGGGATTTTGGGGACGCAGGGCTACTCAGACTTCCGGTACCGCCTATCATGATTAATTGACTCTCCCAGGCTCGGAATGTATTTAGCATGTACATACCTAGGGAATCCCAAATATCGAATGAATCAAATCAAATCAAATCAAACCAGGTTCATAGAATCATAGAATGGCGAATACTAATATAACAGCATGACGGCCCCCTCTCAAGGCGGACTAGGGATGGGCCATTTGGGGATATTGATCTATTTCTAACTCTAATGAGTATGACGATCCTCTCTGCTTTCCCTGGTTGGAGGGAAGTAAGACACTTTCAACCCAATCAGCGTCAGCCTGGCACACTAAACGGCCTTGGGAGGATCCACAGGGTTCTAGATACAGCGACGTACTTTTTGAGGTGGTGTCACCCCCCTCCCCAAGGAACCGTATTCACTTATTATTCCCTCTTTCCCTTCAACCTAGTGGGTGTAGTAGCGTAGATACTTTTCGACTACCTGGTTGCGATGCTTTTAATCTCTGATCTACCGAGCAAAAATCCTGGAAAACGGCGTGGACCGAGGAATGAAGGGAGGAGGATTGTCAGGCACTCGGAATCTTTCTCAATGACACCTACCGTACTGGTAGCCTTAGGTAGCCGGTACCTGCTGGGTACTTCCATCTCTACCTAGACTCTAGAGTAGTTTTAGTGCGACCGTACTAGTGGTATTCACGTTACCCGGCCACTTACAGTACATCGCGCCTCTCTCTTTCCCTCTCTCTTGATATTTCTAGAGGTTCACTCGGTTAGCGGGCATTCTTCTGCCCTGAGAAATTAATTTCGAGGAATTAAACAGGAGTCCACAAGAATAGGGGGTGCAATTAACAAACAAATAAATTATAAAACCAGGGAGATCATTCTAGCTTTAACCCCGTCGAGATGATCGCTCTCTAGGACATTTAATTAGACAGCTTGGCAAGCGTCGAGTTTATTTTCCTGGCCACAGCCAGGACTTTCCCCATCCACACGGGCGGAATCCAATCCCATCCTGCAGCTCCTCACTCTGTACGCGGACGGCTGTTGCTTGTATAGAGCTATTGGACTCTTGTATGCCTGCTGCTGAACTCTCGCGTTCTATCGCCTCTACTACAAACCCCGTTTCCCGTCTGCGATCCTTCCCCCAACTTAAAACTTAAGGGTAGTAGTTAGTGTTGTACGTACCAAGTACCAATGACCAAGCCTTGCCATCTGCTGTGGAGCCTCATTATTTCGTTCTTGATGGCAGGCGCCAAGAGCGCGACCCCATACTAAAGACAGCTCTACGCGTTGTTTGACAGAATCGGCGGACAGTCCAGCGGTCAAGCCATTTTGAATTTCGCTTGATCCGTTCCACAGCGTCGGGCTCCTCTTCTTCTTTTGCTTTTTTCTTGTCTTTTTCTTTGTTATTTTTGGTAGCGTTCAGCTGGCATGATTCAGATTCGTCGCGGCAACGTAGGTACAATGTTCAATACTTAATGGCTGGGTTTCCTGCCACCAGAAGTATCTGTGTTGATGGTGAACGGCTGGCGAGGTAACCTGCCGAGGGCGGACGCTTGAATCATGAGATGTTGAAAAGTCGGTGGGCCGATTTCAGATTACCTGGAGGCTCCCTGAACACACGGTTCCACCACATTTTACGATGATGATCGTAATCAGCCCGATCGTTCAGATGATAGCTTATAGCTTTGCCCGAGCCCGATGATTCTTCCCATTGCTTAAATTCAACTACGACGAGCGCTGATCGCCAAATCTATTGTTCCTGTAGCTGATTATCTACTTTGCTGAAAGATCAACGTCGATAAATCCACTCGTCCCTCGTGTCTGGAAAGGTTGTTGGTCAATGGGCGGGAATACACGGCTGGCATGTCACAGGGAAACAAGCGCCAACATGGCCTGTGTTCAGGATCCCGCGATTGGATAGATAAACCCTCGTACGATTTAGACGAACGGAAAGCAGAAAGCTAGACGACCTATCGTATAGTCCGATAGAGTTCCGGGAATCACAGTGTCACCATCTAGTGTCCTATAAGATAACTGCTGTTCCCTCTCCGCTCTGCTATGTGATTTCGTACTATCATCTGTCATGTGGTGGAAGATGTCGCGCATCACCCAATATCACCAAAGCAGCATATATCAGCATAACAAACAAACAGCATATCAAGGGCATTGTCAACGAGCTCGACTAAGCAACCCGCTCCCCTCCCAAAAAAAAAAAAAGACGATAATCGCTGCTAAGCATATCCTTGACAGGCTGAATATTTTGCTAGTCACTTGTGGTGGCTTTTAAATTTGTGGCTAGCATGCGCCTCGTAGGCGATGTTTTGAATCTATAAAAAGCTTCTCGGATAGTTGAGCGAGGTGTTCAACCTCGAAGCGACCGCCGTGAGTGGTCAAACCTAAAGCAAGAGTCCCTCGACGGAGCCAATGTAGGCCATGTCTTCATGTCGGATGTCTATTCCTTGTGTGTAGGTAGTATACATACTTATAAAGTCATCGGTCATGCCCCAAATGCAAACGTCGGTAGATAATACCGATCCGGCTCGGTAGAAGAAGAATGGCATTGCCCGATCAATTGTTATTCCTGCCACCTGCATGTGCCATAGGCCTCATAGGGTTGCATGTCTTTGGCCCTGCTTCATCCCATTGTGCTACATGGGCTGAATGGCTTCGGCAAGAAATCTAATCAAGGGCCTGTTGCCTTTGCAGGGATTAAATATAGAACAGGGCTGGTCATGAGGGCGCATGATCTATTTTGGAATCATCGTGGACTTCTGGCAGGGAAGGTTTTCTGAGCACAGTGGCTTAGTATTATTGAGGAAAAGGTGAAGAATTGTCGCATTATAAATTTTTAATACGAAGGGGTGAACCAGGGACGGCAAGTGAAGCTTTTTGGTGGTACATAAATACTGGCCATACTGGACAAACACCAATTTGACCCACTGTTTGGATGGGCTCATATTTGACAAGGATGAATTACAAGCTCGTCGAATCATTGCCCCTTAGGAGTCTGATCTAGGTATATACTACCTAGTTACTACTACTGCTACTAGCATCTAGCGAATACCGCCAGAATGGTAGTCCTCGCCAGGGTTTGCGATGCCAAGCGCCCCCGAGCCTTGCTGCAATCTGGAGAACCGACGCTGGCCGGCTATTCCGCTTTGGGCAATCCTTCTTGCGACACGTGGGGCCAGACTAACAGCATGCCGACCTGCACCGGTCTGGCCCTCTGGTCTTCTAATTAGCCGCTCACTACTCCGAACGAAGTACTTAACTAACTGACTAGCTCTCTGAATGGAATCCCAGGTGGGAGTCGATGTTGATGGACAAATATGATGGAACGGATCGACGACAACGAAGCTGAAACAGCGCCCACAGTCAAGGCCTCGAAAACAAGAGCGTCGCAAGTCGCAAATGAGTTCCTGACTATCACTTGCCCTGGCCCCCTCACCCTAAGCCCGACCGGGGCAAGGCTGACTGTTTCTTTTTCTGGAACCGGCATGCTGTCAGGTGATACCACGTGACGCGGCTGCTGTCGTCACCAGGACCCTTGCGGTCCCGTTATCTCCTGTCACGGAATGGACCAAGTTCCAAGTCCTCGCCTTCGATAAATTGCCCTCTAACGCAACCTGCGGATCCCAGTCCCGTTTCTACGCATCGTCGGTGTCGCCCGCTTTATTCTTCTTCATCTGTCCCTCTTTCCTCCCCCTCTCTTCTTCCCTCTCTCCCTCCTCATCGGAGTATCGCCAGGTTTCTCGCTCCCCGTCATGATCACTCTGGATCGATCCGGACCCTGAATTTCTCTTGCGCTCAATCTCCACCTCCCGGCCATTCCCCAGCCATACCACCCCGACCGCTATGGTTTCAACATCGCCTATTCCCGTTGGATCTAGCATCTTCTTTTCCTTTACGCTTTTCACGATCTCCGTCCTCGTCCTATTACTGCTTCGACGCTTCCTAACGCTGCGGGCCACCCCGGCTTACCTGATCACGCCCGTTTTTCTCGCCCTCGCGCTTCCTGCGAGTGTCGTGCTTCTGGTCCCCATTGACTTGGCATCAAGCTCGCGCGATGGGGACGGACCTCGGGCGATTTGGCTTCCCGATCGATTGATTCTGGTGTCCTGGCGCATTGCCTACTGGCTGATTTTCGTGCTAACTTGGTAAGTTCGCGCGATCGGATGGCCGTTTTCGGTCATGTCTTTCCACTTCAGAGGACTAATCAGTCCCGCTTTCTTGAACTTCAACAGGGCTATCCTTCCGTTGCTCGGAGAATACATCGACTCGGGTTATCGCGATGCCAAGGGTCGCATTCAATATTCGATTCGATCTAACGCCCGCTACCAATTGCTTGTTCTGGGCTGTGCCCTGGTCGGGTTGATCTACATTTCCATCCAGAATGGCTTCGAGTTCCGGTCAATCAAGGCGCTTGTCATGGCCCTCGCTTACGTCTGGGGCTTGGTTCTCGCCATATACTTAATGGGCCACGGCCTCGTTTCGATACCTCGCACCTTATTCCGTAACGCCAGTGTCAGCGGTCGGCTACGGAGACTCCAGTCCCATGCCCCACGATTGCATGACCGTCTTATGGATGCGGTCAATGAACTCGAAAGTCTTGAATCGCAGGTGAGACAGCTACAGCGTCGCAAAACCGGATCTGCGCGCGAGTTCCAAGACTGGATCGAAGAGCTAGGCGAGGGATCCAGTTCCCCGGAAGCACAGGCTCTTCTCCAACCCGCAGAGGGGTCGGATACGGTGCCAGCCGTCATCACGGAACGTTACATGGCCGACTTGACCCGGCGCCTCCAGCGCGCTCGACACCAGAAGGCTCGCTTTGTCGACGAGTGGGATCGCCTGGTGCTGACCGCGGCAGACTTGCAAGCAATCATCAATTCTTCCGCGTCGAAGAAGTTGGAGTTTAATCATTCCGCCAACCGCACGTCGTTCCTCCCCCGCGTGAAGCTTTTAACTCCTTATCTGCGGTATCATGCCTATGTCCACATTATCCCTAATGTCCGGCTTTTACTGGGAGCGCTGTTCTCGGCGGCCTCCATCTGTATCGTCTGGTCCGAGTTGATCAAGTCTATAGCTCCCCGACTATCGATCGTGACACTTTCAGTAGTCTCGTACCACGAAACACCGGCACCTGTCAACTTTTGGAGGCAGGTGGCAGCTTCAGTTTGGCTGCTGTACATGTGTTGGGCGGCACTGGTGGGTGTTAATGATGCCAAAGTGTGGGGGAACCGGGCGTTGGTGCGGCGCAACACCTACGGCGAAAGTGCCTGCTGGTATGCCGGACTGGTCGCTCGACTCACGGTGCCCATCGCCTACAACTTCCTGACTTTCCTTCCCGAGGTGGTCCGTATTGAAACTACATTCTATAAACTCCTTGGCCAGTACATCGACCTCACGCCTCTCGGGAAAGGTTTTGACTACTTCTTCCCCGTCTTCATTCTACTTCCCATCTGCGCCACACTGTTTAACCTCTACGGTCGCGTAAAGAATGTCTGCGGATTCGGCCTATTGGAGGAGGACGAAGAGGACCTCGAGAACAACCCCGGCGGCTACGGCATCGGTGGATGGCGCGAAGGGCGTGACCTGATCGACCGCGAGCTGAACGGCCTCGGATCGCTCACTCTGTCCACCCGCAGTGGTCAGTCGCCCCGACCCACGAACCGCGTGGAGGAAGGCACTCGGGGGTTCTCGTCCTCGCGCACCTCCGGAAGCGAAGCGATTCGCCCCTCTCGGTCTCCGCGAGGGACGGCCCCCGCGACGGCTGCTTTGGAAGAGATCGAGGAAGAGGAGAACTTCTTCCAATCATTCGCGCACCGGGTGCGGAACACCTTCGAAACGGCCAGTAAGCCGGAGTGGCTGCAAGGCGATGCCTTTCGACTGCCAAGATGGATGGGCAACGAAGCCAACGAAGCCAACGGTGGCCTTGCGCGGTGGTTTGGAGGTCGACCCGAGCCTGGTGGAGTCAGAATTTAGTTGATGATTTTCTTTTTCTTCCCCAGGCTTTGGGTGAGGCATGATTGGAAAGCGTTCTGCTTTCTTCTTTTTTGACGAATAGATATGTGATAATTCACTTTGTATGATATAACACAACCACTCGGATAATCGGTATATAAACACCATACCTGGTTTACACTAGATTGTCTGTAGAGTTGAATTAGATGAAATAATTTGGAGTCTTGGGCGTGATGGCTGCCTTTCACGCAGGCAGACAGCCAAGCTGCATATGCGTCTTGTCTTGCCTGCGCCGGGACTAAAAGAGCTTCCTTTCAAGCTATCTTAGGTAAAGCGAAAGTCAAGAAAAGCAAAGAAAATCCAAGTCACGTCACTAGACCGCTAGAAGGTGTTGCTCGTAAGCCACTCCCCGCCAATTGATCCGTAGTTCTCGTCCCATCGAGGGTATTTCACATGGTCCCACCCCAACTGAAGTGGCGGTCTCTCCTCCGTACTCCGTGGGCATTCTTTTAGTCACTGGAAGCCGGAAGGAGGCTCTCTCCGCCTTGTTTGCCCCCCGTCCGTTGCGGCCAGCATTTCCATGACCTCAGCAGAAAAAAAAAAAAAAAGGGAACCTCCGCAGTTCGGATCTCATTTTCTTCTCCCTTCCTTTCTTTTCTTTTTATTCTCCCCCCCAACCTCCCACCCCTCCTCTTCCTCTTCCTTCCCCAAATCCATGACCCATTTATTATCACAGGTCTCGCAGTCCTCTCTGGGCGAGACGTGTGCCTTCTATTTGGATTATATTACCGGCAACGTCCCACCGTCTCTACGCTCGCTGCAGCATAAATTTGTCACCAACACCCTGCCCTTGCGCGCCCTTGCTCCCCGCCCGCACTGGATCGCGGATCTTCATCACGTCTTCGCCGCTGATCAACAGCGCACTGCTATTACCCTCGTCGCCGTCACCTTTCTTCTCGCTGCTGCGATCGCCGTCGTGGTCATCATGTCTTGGCGCAGCCGCTTCACCAATCTCTGGCCGCCTCGGTCCCCTTACTACTCGAGCGTCTCGAACCCGCCGCACGTCAGCGAAAGCGACTATAGCTACATCTCGCCGGACCAGATCGTCGAGCCGCCCTCTCGCACCTACGACGACCAGGACAACGAACCCGATACCCTGCTGCTCAAGCATCGCAAGAACACCTACGAGCTGCGGTTCCCCGCGTACGCGATCAATGACGGCGTGCTCAGCGTGGGCCAGCTGAGACGACGGGCCGCGGAGGTGACGCAGGCCCCGGACCCGAAACGAATCAAATTGCTTTACAAGGGGAAGCTGCTGGACGACGATTCGCTGCCCTGCCGGGCCGAAGGGCTCAAGCAGGATTCCGAGGTGTTCTGCGTCGTGTCGGAGGTGCGCCCGGGCGAGAGCACGCCCAGCGACGTCTCTGATGCCGAGGTCGAGAAGTCGTCTCCCGCGGGAGGCGCCGACGCGTCTGAGACACCCGAGAAGAGGAAGCGCAATCGCACCCGGAATAAGAACAAGAAGGGCAAGGGCAAGAATAAGGATAAGCGTGTTGACGAGCCCGGTCCCGTTCCTCCGCCAGCTCCCGATCGACCGAAACCCTCGTCTGGAGGCATGCCGCCCCCGGCTCCTAACTTGAAGGCTCTCTCTACCTCGCTCGAGCAGGTCTCGGCGCTGGCCGGGTACTTCTACACGGAGCTGGCTCCTCTGTGTGAGGCCTACATTGCCAATCCGCCGACGGAGCCCAAGGTGCGCGATTTCGAGCATAAGAAGCTGAGCGAAACTATCATGGCGCAAGTGTTGTTGAAGGCGGACAGCATTGAGCCCGACGGACAGGAAGACACTCGCAATGCACGCAAAGCGCTGATCAAGGAAACGCAGGCAGTCCTCGGAAGACTTGATCAAGCGGAGAAATTATAAACACCAGCGAGACCATAATATGATAGACCTATTGACATGAACTGATATCTTGGTATCATGTGTCCACTGTACATTTTAAAAGGAATATATGCCTGGAGTTTCCTTGCTTTGTTTCTGCGTTTACCCTGTTTGTAATATTAAGAGAAAGCGACTTGCTTTGCATTTCTAGCCAAGGACAACATGAAAGTACTCGCATTGGGATTCTATTTCGATTGTTGCTGGCAGTGGCTTATCCACACGTGGCAGAACCGATCCACGAGCCCTGTCAACCAAAGCATGGCCACGGCGTCCAGCATCTGTTCTCTGTACCCGCGATCTACCGCATGGGCTTTGAGGGATGTCGCACCGTATTACGTAGATCGGTTTCACGCCAGCTGGTTTCGAATTATGGGCCGGTCCGGGAGTGACATGATGTGGACTGTCGACGTAGTCATGTACTCTTTCTGTAGACAAAATATATGTACATGACATAACACACCGTCTACAATGCTCTGTAGTTAGATACAAAATAGTTCATGCTGCATGACATGTACACCTATAATCTGAACTTTCTTCTCAAGCTCCCAAAATGGCAAAATCAAGAGGGTCGGAGTGGATCCTTATCAACTAGTTAACGGCAATATCCCAGGGGGAATAACCTACCTCGACAGGGTGATCTATCCAATTCAATCAATACAATAAGTTACACTACACACAGTCCAATCCAAACCAATCCAATGGTAATGGTTTCGGCGAATTGACGAGAACATAGTTCCAAAAAAGCATCAGTTGCCGCGCCGACAGATTGACATATCACATCGGCCATGAGGCGGAGGGGAAGACCGACTCATGTCATTTTGGACGGATCGACCGGCGTTGGACGAAATCGTCATGCAGGAATCGGCGCCCAAACGGATGGGCAGGGCTTAGATAGCCTAGCTAGGTCATGAGCGGCAGTCCTGACTCCAGGGGGAGACGGGATTGCTGTAAGACATGATTGTGATCGTACAGTAAGTACATGGTGTGTGTGTAGTTAGTGGATAGTAAGTCAGTAACTAGGAGTAGGAAGTAGTCTCACTCGGTGAAGAGCAAGGCATGACGAAGTCCCTCCCAGTGGACGAGGTAGAAGTGGAAAGCGTTCTAGGCTGTCTCCACCACTAGCGCTGCTGTCTAACTGAGATCGTGGAAAACTAGCGGCCGCCCCGTGTCTCTTGCGCTTTTCTTTCGTCCTTCCGGCTTTCTTCTTCCCTTCTTTTTTTACCCTTCCCTGTTTCCTTCTTTCATCCTTTTCCCTTCCACCCTCAACAGAGAGGGAGAGAGATTCCGCGAGAGACAGGAGACGGGACTGATTCATTGGATTAATTGATTGATTGACTATTTTGCTTGATTGAATCTCTTTTTCCTCTAATCGTTTGAGCCCGTCTCTGACCCGACCAGCGTCCGTTTCTTCCTGTTCCACTCCTTTTTTCTCTCCAATTTTCTCTTCCCCTCTTCTTCTTCACCCCCTCCCCTTTATCTCCGTCACTCTCTTAATTCTCTAATTTAGTCTGCATCCTTTTTTTTTTCCCTCTTCTTCCCCCCCCCCCGTCTAATTATATCCTTTGCCTTTTCATCCCAAAACTACCGACGACTATTGAGGTACTCTCCACCTTTCACTTTCCTAGTGTCTAGCCCCAGACATTCCCCTGCTAGGTAAAACGTCTTCCGGACCTGAGGCACATCCACGGTACCGTGTCCGCGACTGAACCAAGAACCCTCTCGCGCACCGCCAGACAACCGCAATAATCCTAAATCAACAGCTGTCGGAACCAAAACAAGCTAATCTCCACTTGGTTCCTATTTACAATTTACTCTTTCGGGCCGACCTCACGTCCTTGCTTCCCTCCACCCCTTTTCTTTCCGACAACGAAGCTCCGCCGAACTGTCGTCAGAGAATTCTCCCCTCTACCTCCCTTGGGTCCTGACCTCGACGCCTTCTCGCATATTACCGCCGATTTGGATTCCAGTTCAGTGACAGACAAGACAAAAAAAATTTGCTGGGTGGTCCGTAGTGCCCTACTGGGATGGCCTGATCGGCAAGATCTCTCTAGTCAATCTATTTTCCCTAAAAGATTTGCCCTTCGCCGTCCCCCTCCGCCAACCAACGGCTTCTTACCGCCATAACGTCCGACCAAAGGTTTCAGCTGGACTGACCTTGCCTTTCGCTGAATTATCGTTACGCACGCTGGAATGGCGGGGACAACTACTGCAGCGTATACCGCAGATGTTTGGACGTCACCCAGTACTGTAGACGGGAACCAGAACCAGTGGGATTACGCCGTCCCTGTTAGACAGAATGTAAGTTGCTCTCGCCCGATGTTCTTCCCTGCCTTGCCCGGATTGATGGTGTATCATGACGGTGTCCCGCCCTGTTTGCCGGTGCTGTTGAGTTGAGTAGTGGAGGACAATACCGGTGATTGTGCTGACAGATTGCTTTCTGTAGAGTTCCGTTCGTCGTCCCAAATCGAGATCGTCTCACGATTCTGCCCACGCTCGCTCACGAGACCGTGTCTCTCGAGGCTCTCGCAGTTCGTCCATGTCTAGACATGTCTACGCACATGACGCAACGTATTCGAATTCTCGTGGTCGACACGACCCGAGCCTGAGTCGCCGTGGAAGTGAAGCGGGGAGCTTGCGGGCCAACCATAGCTCCGGAAATCTGAGAGGGTCGGCAAATGCGTCTCACGATGCTCTGGGACGGGGTGACCTGAAGGATGGGATTGGACTTTATATGAATGGGTTCGACCATGAGAATTGGATCCACCGTGACAAGCTGGCCAAGATTGAGAGCGAGGAGCTGCATCAAGCGGCGATCTTCTTTCAACGCCGAGGAGGACTGGAGCACAGCCGATCACAACGCGGAAGGAATCATGATTCGAATCACGCCCCTCACGGCGGGTCTACGGTGACCACGCCGCCGATGAATGAGTCGATGGAACCATGGCCGACAATGCAGGACGACTCGCGGGATATCACGAGCTCTCCGACTTCTTTTGAGCAGGGTACCGGGGAAGACCGCCACAATTGGGACTTACGTCGACCGGAGGAGATCGCCGCCGATAACAGTGCCGCGAATTTCTACCAAAATCCCGGTATGCGTAAGAGCTCGTCTCGGATACCTGTCCCGACTGCCAGTCCGGCTCCCATTTCACCGGACCAACTTGGTCGCGAGTTCCCCATGCAACGCGCACGGGGGCTTACCAATGGAGAGGACGATGCATTGGCATTTGGCAAACCACGCAGGGCCAGCGAGCCCATCACCGTGGAGAGTTTGGAGGGTACTACACCCCCAGGTGCCAGCAGTAGACCTGGGAGCCGTGGGTTCCCAAGCGGGCAAAACACGGGCAGGAAAACGACCGGTAAAGGAGCGACAGCAACGGGTACCCGAAAGTCGTCTGCGCCTCCCGCTACGCGCAAGACAACCCCGAGGAGTCGAGCTCCGTCCGGAAATCAGCGTCCGACCACACGATCGGGTGAAGGACGTGCCCCTCACCCCGTCAACCGCCCCGAGGGTGACCCGCCATGGCTGGCGACTATGTATAAGCCGGACCCGCGTCTCCCCCCGGAGGAACAGATGCTTCCGACCCACGCTCGACGGATGCAGCAACAGATGTGGGAGCAAGAGGGCCGGACGCCAACGACGTATGATCGCGAATTTGCTCCGTTAGCCGTTGGCCCTGACGGTGGTCCACGTCCGGTTGAGGTGAAGAAAGAAGAGCTGCCGAAACAGCCTCCGTCACCAGTGACGCCGCTACCACCGCCGCAGCCTCCGTCGAAACCGGAGACTCGCGCCCCTGAAATCTTGCCCACCCCCAAGAGTCCCGATCCCAGCACTCGGCCCAGTACGGGAACCGGCTACAGCACGATGCCCAAGGTGCAGGAACCTCCTTCTGCGGGATTGACACCCAAATGGAGCCCGCCGGTTGTCACTGCGCAGGAACCTCCTAAGAAGGAAAAGGGATGCGGATGCTGCATTGTGATGTGATATTTTTTCGTTTCTACTGCTCGAGTATTTGGCTCGAATTTGATATCGCATATTTGGTTTCTGGTCATTTGAAAGATACCTTTCCGAACTTCTACTTTGCGACATCACCCATTTTCTTTCTCTCTCTCTCTCTCTCTCTCTCTCTCTCTGTCAATCTCTCTACCTCTTGTCTCTTCCTTTCTCGCACGCTCGTTCTTTCCAACATTTCTTTTACTATCATATCCCATTTTATTATTGGCTTGTTTATTCAGCGTGCCAGGTTGGTTGGCTTGGTGTTTGTGATCTTGATACTTTCTTAGGAAATCCTTAATTTGTCATTTATTCTAGTTCATTTTCCACATCGTCGCATTTGCTTGGCTTGTTGAATTTCTTGCAGCCGTGGCAATTTGTCGTTCCTTGCAAGATTCCCCTACATTGAATTGTGAATTCCTTATCCATTGTTGCTTTGCCTTCCTTTATTTTCTTTCCCCCAACTGGTCGAATTTCCTTGGTTCCTAGATATTTGATCGGGTCCAGGATAGCATACCGTTGGGAGTAGCAGCAGCTGGGGATCAACTTTACGACTTTAACGATTTTTACTTTCTTCGCGATCCTGTTATCGATCTTAATTGACTTGTTGTCTGGGTTGCATGTGTCCTTTAGCAAGACAGAAGGAAGATTGATATCAGCGGTTTTTATAAGCAGTTTCATAGCATATTGCAGCACAATGGAGTATTAGACTTCCACTAGCACAGTCTGTACCTGGACTATAGTTTCCCTACAGTCCGGAGGAACTAATGACCTATGACGTCATTCCAACCTCGGACGAGTTTACTAATCCAGATCACATGACATCATCACGTCAACCCCCGGCCGGCTTTTGACATTCGCCCGTCGCTAACTCGAGTCATCCCCCTCCTTTGTCCCACCCTATTTACTTTTCCCTCGCTCCCCTCTTTTTCTTCTTCTTCTTCCCCTTCCCTCCGTCAGGAGCCCCGTTGCCCACCATTTCTTTCATATTCCGTCGTCTCTTCGGGTCCTTTACCCCGCCCTCTCCTGCCGAAATGTCTGCCGCGAAGACCAAGGCTCAGACCCTGATCAACGAGAATAGTGTTGGTGAGTGAACTTGCGATCCTTCCTAGACTGAGGTCTGAAGGGGATGAGATTTATGGAGATGGAACAAGCATGGGCTAATACTTTTTGGTGGTTTGACAGTTGTGTTCTCGAAATCCTACTGCCCTTACTGCAACGCTAGCAAGCAGTTGTTGAACGAGCTCGGCGCGAAGTACGCTACTGTTGAGTTGGATGAGATTGGTATGTCCTTCCTTCGCCTTACCTTCCGTTCTATATGCATGGTTGGTTGAACATGAACATGAACATCCCACAACATGTACATCCGTGCTACCAAAAAAAAAAAAAAAAAGAAAAGAAAAGAAAACAAATCACTAACCACCCTCCCCCCTCCGGGAATTTACATGAATATAGCCGACGGTTCCGCCATCCAAGACGCCCTCCAAGAAATCAGTTCCCAGCGCACCGTTCCCAACATCTTCATCCAGCAGAAGCACCTGGGCGGAAACTCCGATTTGCAGGCGAAGAAGGCTCAGTTGCCGCAGTTGTTGAAGGATGCTGGGGCTGTGTAAACTGGTGCGCGTGCGGGGGGATAACTCTGAGCAAAGCATATGATTTGTTAATTCATTAGGATCTGGGGGTGAGAGATAATTTGATTCATACTGCAAATTAGTGTTCTTTTGCGTTTATCTGTCTTTGCCGCATACGGGGCTATTTTTGTGGTTGGGAGGTATGAGACTATGGGAGAGAAATAAATACCCCGCAAAGGAGTAAGCATGGAGGGGCGTGCGTTTAATGCTCATTTGACTGATTGATTGACTGGACAGGGATGTAGTCTATTGAATAAGCCAATCATGCATAGCCTCTTGTTTACCGAGGTTTCTGTAGTATTGCCTGAATAGATTCAAGAAATGTAAATGTTGTATAGAGTAGTAGTGTTTGTAAAGTACATTCTTATATCATACAAGTATATTCATCCAAATCAAACAACCTTCTGCACCACCGTTCCCACCGGCCGTTCCACAATCCCCATCACCCCATCCACCACACTCTGTCGCGCTCCCTCGCTCGACACGTTCTTCCCCGCCAGATAATTCAGCCACACCAGCCGGCTGATGCGCTCGTCCTGCACCCGCCCCAGGAACCGCGCCGGCTTCTTCGCTTCCGGATAGAACAGCGCATCCAGCTGCCCTTGCGCGTTCCGTACCAGCAGCAGCGTCTGTCCCTTGGGCACGTTCTTGCGCTGTCCGCCGCCAAACAGTCCCTTGAAGTCATTCATCGCCGCGCCGAATGTCTCGTCCTCGAATTCGCCCGGCTGCTGCTGCGCCTTCTGTCCCTCTTGTTGCTGTTGCTGCTGTGCCTCGCGCGCCTTCGCGCTCGCCTGCTGCGCCCGGCCCGTGATGCCGCGCACCCATCCATCCCGTAGATGCAAGAAGTCAGTGTTGCGCGTCGGCACGATGCGGAACGCCGTGCGCAGGCCATCCGTCTTCAGAATCGCATCCCACGCAGCGTCACCACGCTCAGGATCCAGCAGCAACTCGCGCAGCTGCTGCCGTTCCGTCGAGACCAGCGACGTAGCCGACGTGGCCCCAGGAACATCAATGACCTGAGCCTCGCCAGGCGGCTTCACAGCCGTCCTTACCAACCGCTGCTGCAACTCCGGCAGATCCGCCGTCGCCACATACATGCCCACCACGTAGACCTGGATCCGCAGGAACGACACCGTGCGAATCCCCAGCCCAAGCAGCTGATACGTCTCTTCCCCTTTCTCCTCCTCCGCCCCGTCGTCAGCGATAACGGGCGTGCCTTCCGCGGGCACCTCATCGCCGGGCTTCAGCGCCTTCGCATCCAGCCTCTTCGGTAGGCGAATCGTGCTCGGGAACTGCGGTACAGAACTCGTTCCCGTCTCGACCTGCTCGACCCCATCTTGTCCTTGGATCCGGATCACCGATGGGCTGGGATTGAATCCATCTGGTCCGTCGAGCTTCATCGCCCCGGACTGCGCCTGCGTCTGCGCCTGCCCCTCCTGTCCTTCTTTCGTACTCGATCCGTCCACGCCGAACAAATCCAACTGAATCACACCATACATGGCGACCGCGCACGCGGCGATCCCGGCCGCCGAAAGCGTCATCGATCGTCGGGCCTGCGTGAACTGTTCTTTGGGCATGGGGCCGGGACCGGCGCTGCGGAGGGGGTTGGGCTTTGCGGCGGCGTTGGTGCGAAGAGGTCGGGCGGTGCTGAGGAAGCGGGTTGTGGTTGTAGTCGGTCGGAGGCTTGTGCGGCGCATTGTGCTTTGTGTGCAGCTGCGTCGGGAAAGGTGCATGGTGCGTTGCATTGTGGGTGGTAATGTCATGTTTTGGATTGGTGAATGGGTTGGGTTTGGTGGATTGGTAGGTGGTATTATGGTGGATTGATTGATGGACGGGCGGGTAGGAAAGCTGGGATGGGATGATGTTCGGTGGAGCTGGGGATCTCCTCCGCGCACGTGATCGGATCTGCCCTGGTCATTTTTTTTTTTTTTTGTTTGGTTTCTTGTTGGTTGGTCGTTTGAGGACTATTATGGGGTTTATTATTATTTAAAGAGGTATGTATCATAGATGCTGCTGTTGTTGGAGATCTGGCGGATTGGATAATGTGGATTGCTTATTGTGAGGGCTAAGATTGGCTGATGGACTACTACTTACTGATGTGCCTGATGGTAGGACCGTGTCTATTCCATGCTAGATGATACAATTTTAATCCGACAGAGGCCGAAAAGAATTGGACTCCATTATGGAAGACGATAACGACCGTGGGTATGTTATGTATGTATCAATTCACCACCACCTTATGCGATCCACCCCCACTGACTCGAACAAACGCCGTGCCATCCGTATAGTTCACGCCCCTCGAGACATCATTTCCATCGATCGTGATAGACGGCTTCTCGCCGCGATTGACAAACGGCAGAGCCAGATCGCCCCGGGTGCCATCCGGCACCGAGAAATGCAGCGTATACTCATCCGGCTTCCGCTTCCAAGCCACCTGGAATTTGCCCAGCGAGGTGGTAAACCCGCCCTCCACCGTCTTCAAGTCGCCGAACTGCGGCGCGATCTTCCACGTCAGGCCTAGCGGCGACGTGATGCTGAGACCGAGGACGTAGCTCGTCAACGCGGATGTCGGGCCCGCGGACCACCCGTGCGCATGCGACACGTACGACTCGTCGTGCGAGTACCCCCGATCAGCCCGGTATCCGAACGTGCCGTCCGCCAGGTATCCTTCGATCACGGTACTCTCGGTGCCGTTGGGGTTGTTCAAGTACCAGCCCCAACTGCGGCGGATGAGTTCCAGGGCTCGATCGGGGCGACCGGCTTCGAAGTGGCCCTGGATCTCGAACGACGAGATGAACGGGGAGATGTTCTCGGGCAGCTCGGGCGTGACAGCCCCGATGGGCGTCCAGTTCTTCGTCAATCGATTGGAGATCTTCTCTGCGCGCTCCTTGTTGGTAATTCTGTAGAGTAGTGCCATGCTGTTGGCGTCTTGTGGGTAGAGGCTCGTATCCGTCGCGTTGTCCTTGAAGGCGCCGTACCCGTCATCCCAGCAGTGCTCGTTGATTGCTTTCTGTAGGTCGTCGGCCTGATCGTTCCATTTGGTGGCGAGGGGTTTCGAGTTCGCTGCCCAGTAGGCAACTTGTGCGCCGGTCTTCAACGTATGGTACAAGCTGCCTCTGGTTAGTATGATAGACAACAGACCCAGAATGGTACTCACATCATCTGTGCCTGGGTGTTGTTGTATCCCTGCTGCCATCGGGCCCAATCGCGCGTGCCAGTCACGTTCAGCAGGCCGCTGGATGCATCCACCTTCTTGTAGACATAGTCCATGGCCTTCTGATATCCCTCCCAGTTCTCTAACAGGAAGTCGGTGTCGTTCGTGTAGAGGAAGTAATTGTACGTTCCGATCATCGACCACATGTGGTAGGTGTCTGAGTTCTTCTGGCTCAGGGGTGGGCCAGATTCGTCGAATGCACCATTGCTCGCCTAAATTGGTTAGATCCTTAACTTAGATCGCTATGCCCGGGGAGCTTACCTGCGTATCGTACATAACCTGCAGCGCATTCTTCACGCTCTCCAGGTCGCCCGTACTGACGAACGATGCGGGAACTGCTATGCCCATATCGCCTGGCCACACGGCACGGTCTCGCTTCGCCCCGTCCATGAGAATGGTATCGCCCGTTCCCATGGTGGCATTGTTGGCCCAACCTTCCTTGAGCATGGGAACTTGACGGCCGGTCTTCACAGGTGCCGCATTGGTTTGCAGGGTATAAGCGCCGCTGTACCAGATCCGATTGAGAAGCTCGTCCTCCGAGTGGAAGTACCCCTGGTAGGCTTGCAGATTCGCCCACGTAGGCTGGAAGCCAATCTCCAGGCTCACATCCTCAATCCGGACGGTGGAATCGTCATCCGCAAGTAGAAACACGGTCAAATATCGAAATCCACCGCGGAGGTACTTATCGGGCATCACGTAGGAATCATTTCCGGGGTTGGAGAAGGAGGCATAGAGCGCGCCATCGGGACCTTCGAAGGCGCCATTTGATGAATCAGAGTATTCTCCGATCCATTTCTTGGACTCGGTGAAGGCTAATCCTAGGATACCATCGTCCGACGACGAATAATTCAGAGTGACAATGCCGCCGACCTCGATCCCAAAATCGAAAACAACGCTCGAGCCATTCCCCGACAAAGAAAAGGGAATGGCTTCGTTGTACTTGGTAGACTTGCTTGGCGTGGACACCGACAGGACTCTCTTGGGGCTGACGGTCCGGGATGACGGCGCATAAATGTTTTTCTCCCAGGGGCCGGAAAAGGCACTGTTTTTGGGACCAGAACAAGTGGTATCCCTCCAACAGGTTTGCGCCGACGACGAGGAGACCAGAGCCAAAAGGCTCACGAAGCCAAAAAGCCAACTTGGGATCGCCATTTGTCAGCCAGGTACACACGCTCGCGGGAGGGGAACCCGAAGAAGGGGTGCATCGTCACATCTGGCGTTAGCTGTCTATATAGCTGCTTCGGCATGACTAGTGCGGGAGCCAATGATGGTCTGTGTCAGGTTGGTGTAGTGAGGGAGCCAAAGAGGGGTCGATTTGTTATTTTATTTGGTTTATTTTTCTTGTGCTCACGCCGGGGTCGCCCACGATGCTTGTCCGGCCACCAACGGCGCCATTCGGGCGTTGTTTAGACGAGGTGACAGGGGGACATTAGGCCCACTTGGACAACCCAACGGCGCAAGGGAAATGGTCAAATGGAATTCCCTAGTCGATACGCCAAGTTTTCAATTTGTTCACGCCAATTGAGGGGGCCGGTCAGAAGGGCAAACGGGTCGGAAAACTGGAAACTTGGAAACTGCACAGCACGAGAAATCAATAGTGCTGAAGAAGAGGATACTCCGGACTGAAACGAAGTGGGTTCCCGGAGTAGCGAGCACCATTGGCGGGAATTTTTATCCAAGCATTCCCCTTAGGCCGCCCCATAAGGCAGCGATTGACAGTATGGTTGTCTTCTTGTCATCACTCAGCACTCAGCAAGTCCTCGAGCCCCTTCGTTTTCCTCCAGGGTGCTGTGAGCCATGACGACGGAATCCTTGTATATTAGGTCTCGGCCAAATTGCCACCGAAGGTTCACTCTTTGCGAAGATCGGTAAAATGCGTTTCGGGCATTAATCAAATGTAAGCTAGGCGGATTCAGAATGTCTGAAATCCGGAAAGTGAGTTAGGATTTTTATCACTAAGAAAGATCTGGACTATGCACAGACGCTGGTTGGATACCTTTTTCCTTTCTTCCATTGACTGAGAATCAAGTTTTGGCATTCCATTCGTGTTGTAGTGGAGGTAAAATTATCTGTTCAGATGACCAGCTATACTGGATCACATCGAGGTTGAATTCAATGCTGTATGATGGGTCGATTCAATGAGGGAAGGGGGCAACGAGGTTTCCTCTCTTGGGTGTTTGAGAGCATCAGCTGACCAGAGCCGCTCTCCAGTTCTCGGATGATTTGAAATTGTTCCGTGCTGGTTTTGTCATTAGGGATGCCTGGTATAGTTGAAGTCGAGGCAGGCGACTTTAAATCGGGTCTACTCCTGGGTCTAGTACCTCAAAGACTCGATTTATCTGGGCTATAATGGATCCTATAAAGATGCAATCTGGTAGGACGATGAAATGACTTGATTCAATAAGAAGCATGCTCACACGAGCCATGCGTGCGGCAGTAATTATATGTACATCGGGAATCGTTGCGCGCGAACCGTGATGTCGGAATATTCTACATCCAAGCGCGTTGTCTGCTGCAAATTGAGGGCCACAGACAACATTGATGCGAGACACATCCCTAGTCCGTTAGCATTCGCCGCTCTTAAACGGGCCACTTTTCCCTGGCTTCCCTGCCATTGTTTTCAGCGTTCAGCAGAATGGCTTGAAGAAACGTGTCAAAGGGGATCGTGATGATACCATTGACTTGATCTTTGTTGTTAGTTGACCACCAGCGCGTGTAACATCATGGAGACTGGATGCTTTGACTTTGTCCACTTCCAATAATCGAGGTCCCCCAGTTGATATTTAACCGATATTTAGGAACTGGCTCCAGTGCAGAATCACTATTTTTTCAACCTTGGAGTACTACGCTTGGTCAGACCTTCCATCGTTTGAAGATTTTTGACGGCACTGCGATATTTTGAAGCCCAACTTGACTTCTTGCGCCAAACAAAGATTCGACCTTCATGGGCTCCAAAGCATCAGCTTTGTATCCAGCTCTCCAGTTTCTGTGTCATATAATAACTGACAGTCGGGTTACTGCTCTCATCGAAGGACTGGAAAACACCATATAGTATATGGTGCGTCCTGAAATATTGGCACAAATGGCCTGTTTCATCAGAGCTTCCAATTCACCCTCATGATTTCCTAAACTGTCTAACGCCGGTGAGTCTTATAGTTCAATACCAAGCTTTCTCGAACTCTGGACCGTGCATTGAAGAGCATAGTTTTATCCTGCTAAATGCTAGCCATCCTCGGCTATAGATATGGCCTTTCACCGGTCTATCTAAGAGATTCACGCAAATGCAATATACTGGGAAAGCAGCGTGCAGGGTCTAAATGCAGATAATACGTGGTGGACATTGATTGATGACTCCACCTATGCATCTCAATTCTTTTCTTTGGCAGAGGCGCTATTATCACAGGCCAGTATAATGATAGCCTTGCGTGGATTGTTCTGGAACGTAGGCATCTAGACCACAAGCACAGATACCGTACTAATCATTTAGCTCAATTGTCACCCGAAGGGCGCGCTTGAATTTCGTCACGTGGGGAAGATAACAACTATTTAACTGCCAACAAATGCATCGTACTTGAATCAAGCAGTCTGAACTATATTGTTTGCTTGAAGAAATTGGTAGAATAATTACACTACAGTCGCTTTTATCTGTTCTTTTGGATATTCTCGCTTTTGGCCACCATGAGGAATCCTTGGATCGAGACCCCTCTGGTCGAATCCGCCGCTTTATCGAAGACGGCCGGATGGTATGAAGATCTGTGTCCTCTGAGCGATCTCAACTAATCACTCATATATAGTAAGGTTTTCTTGAAACTGGAACTTTTACAACCATCGGGTTCTTTCAAATCGAGGTAACTTTGCCTAAAAATGGAGCTTCGGGAACGATATGGCTAACACTTCCACAGAGGAGTCGGCTTTCTGATCCTCCACAGCCGTCTTGACCCAGAAAACGATGGCAAGCAACTCCACTTCTACATCGCTTCAGGAGGCAACGCAGGGCTCGCAGCCGTCCTCGCAGCTCGAGACATCGGATGTCCATGCACGGTGGTCGTACCGCATAGCACGAAACCGGCCATGGTCGCCAAACTACGTGCGATCGGCGCTGCGGACGTACTCCAACACGGAAGTAACTGGTTCGAGGCCGACACCTACCTACGACAGAACTTCATCGACAACCAAGATCAACAGCCCGACGCGGCGCAGCGAAAGAACATCCACCTGCCGCCTTTCGATCACCCCAAGGTCTGGGAGGGTGCGGCGACCATGGTGGAGGAAATTGCGCGCCAGTTGCCCCCACTAGAAGAGTCAACGAGCGATGCTTTCCCGGCCGATGCGATTGTGTGTAGTGTGGGCGGCGGGGGCTTGTTTAACGGCGTCGTGGAAGGGCTGGAAACGTGTCTGCAGTCTTGGAAGATCGCCGCGGGGAAAGATGTCTACGTCGTGGCCGCCGAGACCGAGGGGGCTCATTCTCTGGCGCATTCGATCCGACACGGAAGCCTGCAGTCGCTCCCGGCCATTACTTCCCAGGCCACCTCGTTAGGGGCGTTGCGCGTAGCTCCTCGAACCTTACAGTATGCGCAGGCACCGCCGGCCGGCGTGAAGGTTGTCAGCGCCGTTGGATCGGATGCCGATGCTGCGCACGGCGTGGTGCGTTTGGCGGATGAGCACCGATTGCAGGTGGAGCTGGCGTGCGGGATCAGCGTCCAGGTTGCCACCACGAAGACATTGCGAGAGTTGGTGCCGGATCTGAAGCCACAAAGTCGCGTGGTGGTGGTTGTATGCGGGGGCAGCAACGTGACGGCGGAGACAATTGCGGAGTATCGGCAGAAGCTGAGCGAGGGATGGACATAATTGTACTAGTTGTGTATGGTTACGTAATTATGCAATAATGCAAAAAGCTGACTGGCAACACGGACCAACGACGGGCCGGGCGGGACGACGTTTTCTCTGCTGCGTTCACATCATTCCGGACTCGAGAATACACGGCGGTCCCCGAAGTGCCCTCGCCAGCGCCTGAACATTACTATTTTCTAAGGTAAGAGGATTATTAAGAGGGGAGAAGGAAAAGGGTGCCTGCAGATGTCCTGTTTGTTCTCTTAGGGTTGCTCTCCTGTACAAATGAATGAATGAATGACTCGTAGACGGGCCTCATCCCCCGTTGTCCCCTTCTCCGCCCATTTCTCTCGCTTTCTCTCACTCTCCCCTTCCATGCTGATCCGCCCGTTGCGCAGTGTGACTAATATGGCAAACAGTCTCGTGACCGGCGCTGCCCGGCTTAGGGCTTCACCATGCCCGCTGTCCATGAGGATCTGGCCTCCGCGGTATTCCCTACCGACACGGACTTTTCGCCGGAAATCTTTCCTCGCCAGGTTACCCTGAGGGATCGTGTCACCGTCGCGACCCTGGTGCCCATCTCGCCATGTGACGACATCCCCCGGTCCCTGCTGGCCTACCTGTCCGACCAGCTGAACAAGGAAATCGAGAAAGGCGACACCTATGCCATGATCGATGCCATTCCTTTGAGTCAGTTTCAATCCTACTGGTTTTCCAATTTCGGCGCCATCATGCTGCTGGGCGACTTCAAGAGCGTCCTGGACATCCAAGCCATGGACCGAGCCGGGGCCAACTGGACCAAGATCTGTCTGGGGAGTTTCAACGTGAGACCCAACTACCCCGGCCGCAGTAGTCATGTTTGTAACGGCATGTTTCTGGTGACCGACGCGGCTCGAAATCGGGGTGTGGGTAGATTGATGGGTGAAGGATACCTGGATTGGGCCCCGAGATTGGTCAGTATCCATCCTACCTTGCATGGTGGCGTTTTCGAGTTCCTTTGTGATGCATGGCCCTCGTTGCACAGGGCGACGTGGAGGGGGATGAAGGGCTATTGCGAGCTTTGAACCAACCGCGCAGATCATGTTTATTGCGTCTCTCTAACTTTATCCGCAGGGTTATACGTACGCAGTCTTCAACCTGGTCTACGAGAGCAACGTTGCTTCGTGTCGTATCTGGGATGCTCTAGGGTTCAAACGAATTGGCAAAGTTCCGGGAGGAGGCCGACTTCTATCCAATCCGGGGCAGTATGTTGACGCGATCATCTACGGGCGGGATCTTGGTCCTGAGGGAGAAGATTCCGTCACGCAGGATCGCTTCGACAAGATCCGATATTATCTGAAACACTCCAAATACCCCAGAGGAGCTGATCGTGCCGAGAAGAGTCGGCTGCGGAGTGCAGCGACGCATTACAAGCTGATCGGCGGTGATGACGGGGATAACGAGAAATTGATGCTGAAAGACAAGGAGGTGGTGTCAGACCCGCAGCAGCAGTATGATATCGCGCGAGATATGCACGTTCAACAGCATGCAGGAATCAACAAGACCACCGCGGCCATCGCTGTCAAATACCACTGGGTCAGGATCAAGGAAACCGTCAGTCGAGTCATCAGAGATTGTCCCCAGTGCAAGGAGACGCTCAAGTCACCTTTGGCCAACGGTCTTTTCCGGACGGAAGACCAACTGGACAATGATGATCAACCCGGGACTCGCGAGAGTGACATGAGCAACGAGAACGATATGGATCCAGAAGACCTGAGCCACGACATCGAGCACGACATCAATCATGACATCAGTCATGAATTGAATCACGAGATAAGTCATAGTATGAATCATGACATGAGCCATGAGAATGACATGAATCACGCCGGCGATCTGAACCATGACGCCGACCTGAACCTGGCGTCCAGTGCAGCAGCCATGGGCACCAATCCGCTGTTGGATCATAGCTCGCTGGATGTTCATCAGAGTCACAATCCCTTCGTGACGCCCCATCCGTCCGTCGTGCAGGGGTCCTTGGACGCCATCGGCGACTACACGACCATGCCTCTGGACCCGCAAATCATTGACATTCATCATCAACTTCCTCGATTTCAGCCCCACGATGCCATGACCGACCCCTATGCACATGATGCTCATGGATTATCAACTACAAATTTCGACGACGACGTACGACATCATGCAGCCCATGATTACCATATGATGGTAGACGACGCTACGGATCCGGGAGGGACGCTGCATCAGGACGCGCTGGGACTGGTACATTCGCAAGCCAGCGACGTACACCACGAGCAGATACTAGCCAAATATCAGTATGTCGGACCGACAGATGATGATTTGGACTTTACATAGTTTTGCTCTTTTTTTTCTTTTCCCCTTTTTTCCCCAGCATAACGGGCGTTGAGCGTTTCGGGTTATGCCTGCATTACGACCTATTACCTAGTCTTAAATGGTGGAGGGAGGGCCTGTGTAATTTATTGCAGACATATATATAGAAGGAATATGCTTGTAGATCAAGCATAAGAATACACTTGCATAATCATTACCAGAAATAAAAGAGAAATTGGTGACTGAACAGATACAATCAAAGCGATGGAGGAAGAGGGGCTGAAATGTAGGGTTGCGGAGGGCGGCATGATTGGTCACCGCCCGGTGCTTTGGCGACATGAAGAGAAGCTCCGGGAAATTTTGGTTTGGTCCGCCAGCGTTATTGAACTCCTGGACTGTCAGGGCCATCCATCTCCGTTTCCAGTTTCCCCATCCAGCCGGGACTATCGCCCTCATTCTTCTTGTCATTTCTTTTCCCCCTCTACTTTAATTAATCAAAATGGCCTTCGCCGGCCAAACCCCCACCATCATTGTGCTCAAAGAGGGTCCGCAACCCGCCCGCATTCTGAACCCCCTCTCTGTCTGTGTGTTGTCAAGATGAATCTGTTAGCTGACACTATCACTCGATGATTTGTAGGCACGGATGCTTCTCAAGGAAAGGGTCAGATCATTTCCAACATCAATGCCTGTGTGGCTGTCCAATCCACGATCAAGAGCACTCTCGGTCCGTATGGAGGGGACTTGTTGCTGGTCGACTCCAACGGCAGGCAGACCATCACGAACGATGGAGCCACAGTGATGAAAGTACGTGAGATATTTAGGTCATCGGGCCCCGGATACGAAAACGTTCGAATACTGATTGTGCCATTTTCACAACGATTTTAGCTCCTCGATATCGTCCACCCCGCCGCCCGCATTCTCACCGATATCGCCCGGTCTCAAGATGCCGAAGTGGGAGACGGCACAACGTCGGTCGTGGTTCTCGCCGGTGAGATCCTGAAGGAAGTCCGGGAATTGGTCGAGCAGGGGGTCAGCGCACAGACGATCATCAAGGGTCTACGGAGGGGCAGCGCCATGGCCGTCAACAAGGTGAAGGAAATCGCCGCCGACATCATCCAGGCGGGAGAGAGCGAGGAGAAGAAGGTGGAAACGCTACGACGATTGGCCGGTACCGCCATGAACAGCAAGCTGATCAAGCGCAACGCCGATTTCTTCACCAAGAGTAAGCGGTCCTCCTTGTTCCCCGGCGGAAAGAGTTCTCATCATACTGATACCGGTTTGATTTGCTTAGTGGTTGTCGATGCCGTCTTGTCACTTGATCAGGACGACCTGAACGAGAAATTGATCGGTGTCAAGAAGGTGACCGGTGGTGGTCTCCAGGATTCCCTGTTCGTCAACGGTGTCGCTTTCAAGAAGACCTTCTCGTACGCCGGTTTCGAACAGCAGCCCAAGTCCTTCAAGGACCCCAAGATCGTGTGCTTGAACGTTGAGTTGGAGTTGAAGAGCGAGAAGGACAACGCGGAGGTTCGTGTCGAGCAGGTGTCCGAGTACCAGGCCATCGTCGACGCCGAGTGGCAGATCATCTACAACAAGCTCGAGGCCATCTACAAGACGGGGGCCAAGGTTGTTCTCAGCAAGCTGCCTATTGGTGACTTGGCTACACAGTATGTTCTTCCGAGTGGTCTGGGCCCGTCTTAATTATGCTCGCTAATCGCTCGTTTGTAGGTACTTCGCGGACCGCGACATCTTCTGTGCCGGCCGTGTCTCGTCGGACGATATGGACCGCGTGTGCCAGGCCACCGGCGCGGCCACGCAGTCGACGTGCAGTGACATCCAGGAACGTCACCTGGGTACCTGCGGCTCGTTCGAGGAGCGCCAGATCGGTGGAGAGCGGTACAACCTGTTCGCCGAATGCCCCGGCGCCAAGACGTGTACTCTGGTGCTGCGTGGCGGTGCCGAGCAGTTCATCGCCGAGGTCGAGCGTAGTCTGCACGACGCCATCATGATTGTCAAGCGTGCTCTGCGCAACACCACCATCGTCGCGGGCGGTGGTGCCACCGAGATGGAGCTGTCCAGCTTCATGCACGGGTTCGCCGACCGCAACGTGCCTCACAAGCAACAGGCGGTTGTCAAGGCATTCGCCAAGGCCCTGGAGGTGATCCCCCGACAGCTGTGCGACAACGCCGGCTTCGACGCCACGGACATTCTGAACCGTCTGCGCGTGGAGCACCGCAAGGGTAACGTGTGGGCCGGTGTGGACTTCGACCACGAGGGTGTCCGGGACAACATGGCGGCGTTTGTGTGGGAACCCAGTCTGGTCAAGGTCAATGCCATCCAGGCGGCCGTCGAGGCGGCATGCTTGATCCTGAGTGTGGACGAGACGATCAGTGAGTCCCCTGTTTCTAAAATATGATATTTACGAAAGGAAGAAGCTAATACAGACATCGACAGAGAACGAAGAGTCGGCTGCGCCTCAGGCACCGGGCCGTGGACTTCCTCCCGGTGCGGCCCAGCGAGCTCTTGGAGGCGGCCGAGGACGCGGTATGCCTCGCCGGGGACGGTAAACGATAGATGTCAATTGCATATGAGGGATGGAATAGTCCAAAGACCAATTATACAAAAAAGCAATTGCTACGTAGTACAATTCTATTATTTTTGGTGGTCTGTTTTTTTTTTTTTTTTTTTTTTTTATGCCAATGATGTAAGGGGCGAGAATGGGATTCTATTTTCTAGAACATACGTGGACGGTTGAAGTATGCAAGTGATGCCGATGTCAAGAAGGAAAGGGGTAGGGATAGGACAGGGTGCAGGTGGGTGCAAGTGTAAGGAGAACCACAAGTAATAAGGCTGAGCAAGGAGAGTCCGACCATCTCCGGAGACGAGGACGCGTGCCCGACCGCGGCCTTAGCGAAGGCTGGCTGAGCTCGTTCATGCTTCATGCCTGCTCGTGCAGTCGGCGTCCCCGACGGTCGGTTCTGCAGAATTTTCACGATCCCCGGACAGAAAATTTTTGAGATAATCAACATCAAATCGAACATAAAATTAAAGACAATGAATCTGAAAGAAAGAAGAAAATAACAAGATAAAACATAATCTATCTTCTAGAACTCCTCTCCATCAGGATAGAAATCCCGCTCCGACCCACCGGATCTCGGCCTTTTCGTAGGCTGCCTCGTTCTTCGCCTTCTCTTTCGTTGTTTTCCCCCCAAAGTCACTCTACTCTCACCACTTGCCCGCTCTTGTCTGACCTTGGGCGCTGTTTATTTGTTTATTATTGATTTTTATTTAACTTTTTACTTTTTCTATTTGAGCTCCCTCGTGCCCCTCCAAGCGCCATGTCCTATTACCCCCCTTACTCGGGCCCGCCCGGTTATCCCCCGCAACAGTATTCCTATCCTCCTCAACAGCCGTCGTACGGCGCTCCGTCTTATCAGCAGTAAGATCGCCGGTTCTCTTTCGTGTCCTCTGCGGTGACTGCCATATACACACATCTACATCTACATCGCTTCTACACATACATATACATATACATATACAAAAAGGAACTTCCGTCGGCTGATCTCTTGCCAGACCAATGCAGCATCATCACCATCAGTCGTCCTACGGCGGCGGGTATCCCGGTCAAGCCTATCGCCAACAGCCTCCTCCCAGCAATCCCTACCCTTCGTACGGTCAGCCGTCGCCCCAGCCTTACGGAGCGCATCCCCCTCAGGGTGGATATGGCGTATGTTAAATCTGCCTTCGATATTTGGATCTCGCGATGATCGCGATGGTTGACATGGAATCGTGATCACTAGGGCGGTCCGCCGTCGGGCTACAACAGTCCGGCACCCAACGGTGGCCACATGTACCAGGGACAGGGACATAGACAACAAGGCAAGCTCGCCCTTTGCGCATTCAGCCTCGGTTTTTTTTGCGCGCCAACAACCCGCCCCTCTACTCGCGCAGTTGCTAATCGCGCAACAGGTGCCCCCAACCCCTACCAGAACTCCTACGGCCAGGGCAACCATGGCGGCCACGGCGGCCCGGCTCCTCCTCCCAGCGATCCTGTCGCCTTCGGCCATGGCGCTCCCCAAGGATACAACTTCCAGTACTCCCGTTGCACCGGCAAGAGAAAGGCGCTTCTGATCGGTATCAACTACTTCAACCAGAAGGGTCAGCTGCGCGGCTGCATCAACGACGTCAAGAACATGTCCTCGTATCTCAACCAGAACTTTGGCTACGCTCGCGAAGATATGGTGCTGCTGACAGATGACCAACAAAACCCCATGAGCCAGCCGACCAAGGCCAACATCCTCCGCGCCATGCACTGGCTGGTCAAGGACGCCCGTCCTAACGATTCGCTCTTCTTCCACTACTCGGGTAAGTCCTGCATCCCACGACCGATGTTTCGGTTGGGGCAGTTATTCTGACGAGAGCGCAGGCCACGGAGGTCAGACCCCCGATTTGGACGGCGACGAGGACGACGGATACGATGAAGTGATTTACCCGGTCGATTTCCGCCAGGCGGGCCACATTGTCGACGACGAGATGCACCGGATCATGGTGAAGTCTCTGCAGCCGGGCGTGCGACTGACGGCCATTTTCGACTCCTGCCACTCCGGCTCTGCTCTGGACCTGCCCTACGTCTACTCGACCCAGGGTGTCCTCAAGGAACCCAACCTTGCCAAGGAAGCCGGTCAGGGTCTGCTGGGTGTGGTGTCGGCTTACGCCCGCGGCGACATGGGCAGCATGATGTCTACGGCGGTCGGCTTCCTCAAGAAGGCCACCAAGGGCGACGAGGTGTACGAGCGCAACAAGGTGACCAAGACGAGCCCGGCGGATGTCATCATGTGGTCGGGCAGCAAGGACGACCAGACCAGTCAAGACGCCCAGATCGCCGGCCAGGCCACGGGAGCCATGTCGTGGGCCTTTATCAGCGCCATGCGCAAGAACCCGCAGCAGAGCTACGTGCAGCTGTTGAACAGCATCCGAGACGAGCTGTCGACCAAGTACTCACAGAAGCCGCAACTAAGCTGCAGTCACCCCTTAGGTAAGTGAACGAAACAGACTTCAAGATTGGAGGATTCATTGTCGTGGAACACAGACTCTGACCGAGTTTAGATACGAACTTGCTCTATGTGATGTAAATAAGCGGGGTTTTTGGCTTGGGGATTTTCTTTTCAACGGATATGGGTTCTTGCATTGGGATTTCATTGCACGCAAAAAGGTTTTTGCGCTTGTCTTTTTTTTATTTCTCAGCTCTATTTTTTTTATCTTCTATTCCTAATTTAAGCATGATTGCATTTTCACATTATGATCGCTTGCTTCTTTAGTTAAGAGGATGCCTGAGAAGATGGAACAAGATGGTTTAGTTCTGGGGGGATTTACTGACTACTAGTTTGCACTTTTTTTTAACGCATAAATTATCTGGCATTCGGCTTGTTTATTTACTTTTCGGACAGAACACCTGGAGATCGCGGACAATTTTACTCTCCAACCCAGGAAGTTTCCATAAAGTTCAAACCATCCAAAAAGGTACACACTTTCTTTGAAACCAAACAAGAGTCTAGACAAGCGACCCAGCAGCTGGACCGGCATTTCGCGAAATTAGGAAACACGGGTGTCGAGGGAAAAAGGTGTGGTAGGTTTAGGCTAGGTGCTCTAGAAGCTCATCCTTCCTGATTTTCTCCGGTAGATTCATGGAGGAGAATTAGTGTATGCTACGACTTTACTTCCGAGCAGTCACTTTACCCCGTATGAGCTGTCATTTTTGTTTTTCTTTTTTTCCTGCGCGTCAATCACGTGGGTTGTGTCCTCCAAGAACCACTTCGGCGGCTGCAGATTTCAGGTTTTGCATGTTCCTCGTCGTTAACCTTACCCTGTCTGCTTGGGGGATGTGTATTGTTGTCTAGAACCTTGCTTTTGACGAGAAATTCAATTCAGACTAGCGTTTTTAAGCGCCCAGGCCTACCTACCTATCCAGAAAGTAAGTGAGTAAATAAGCTCTACACCCTTGAAAAGCATCACGCGTCTAGTCCAGTCCAGACAGACCGGACCGGACCGGTGTGGAGATTTTCCTTCCTTGGTTCCCCCACCGGGCTTGATCGATTGAATCACTATCCTATTCCTATCCCATTCTATCTCATCCTGTTGCAGCTAGGGTCTAGTGGGGCCCCAAAGTATGCCCATAGTCCATGGTATACACAAACTACAAGAGGAAACAAATGACTAAACAAGTGCCATCTACCTAGGACCAGGGAAGTAAGGTACCTAGGGCTATGGCATCCATCTTCCGTCTCGACCGCCAAAGCGGCCAGACCTACCTCGAGACCGAGATGACTCCGATCCATCCCCACGGGCCAGCCTGGGTGCACGAGACGCCCTACCTACCGGAAGGATGGGAGTCGACGAGCCGAGTCGGCGCCCCGACACTGAAACACTCGGCCATGAAACAGACCCTCTCGAACCAGCGGAATCTTGTGCCTGGGTTGTTTGTGAACGTGCCGTGGCCGATCGCGAGTTATTTGTGGGATTGTTTGGGGAAAAGGTATGTGCACCCCCCTGGTCTCGTTGTTTCTTCTTTGTCTTGCATCCAGGGGTGGGGAATGTGAGTGATGAAGTTGGATGTGTAAGTAGACGAGCTGATCAGGGCCCCTACGTCTAGTCGGAAACGAACCCTGTATATGTGGAAGGTATTTGCTACCGCGTACCCCGAGGAGTTCGCCAGGGTCGCGCACTACCGGTCCATGAAGATCGGGGGTTTGAGGCTCTCGCTCCGAGATTACTTAGGCATGGCGAAGAGCGAGACGCTGAAATGGTGCGCCGTCTTGACGCTGGGGACGCTGTTTGCAACGATCCCAGAGCTAGTGGAGATCTCGGACGTCAGGAATCTGGTGGCTCTGGAGGTTGCGACTCAGACGGGCGCCGTGCGTCTCGCAGACGATCCCGACGACGAGGTGCAGACGACGACGCTGAATGATCGCATCGTGCGGACATGGAGCGAGAAGGCGTGTACGACGGGGGCATTGGCCCATCTGCGCGTCCTGCGCGTCTACTACCAGGAGGATCTGTCGAGGGCGGCGCTGCGCTATCTGGCGCTGTTGCCGGCCCTGCGGTTTATCGTCGCCTACGAGTGTCCCGGGCTTACGGGCTGTACGCGCGAAGGCGAGGACTTGGATGGTTGGGAGGTGAATTCCTCTGAACCGTTGCTCTCGAAGGAGCTCTACTCGTCGTATCAGGCTAGTTTGGCCGGCGACGTGGATGACGAACCGTCCACCGTGGGAACCAATTGCCCTGTGTTGGATTTCCAGCTGGGAGGCAGGATGGATCCGTTGCCGTTGACGGGTGCTCGGGGTCGGGCCAAGATGCTGTGTTTACGACGCACTAGGGCAGAGGCTGGACGCGCCACGAAAAAGCTAAAAGTGACACGCCCTCTTGAAGCTGGACCTCGGAAACCGGTGATGAAGGATCGTCGGGCCAAGGAGCTCAGCGATGTACTGGGGGATTTCATGGGGTAGCGGGAGGTTGGCAGTGATGTGCCTTGCAGCGGAGAACAGCAGATGGCATGCATCATGTCTAGTACGCTGTATGCTCTCTACTCCAGAGTACTGTATACTTCTTGAGAGACAACCGATACAAACACCACGAAGCAAACATGCAAATGCAACAAACACAGCAAACACGATGACGGCGTCATGACAGCCGCCACCCGTTGATTGGCTGTGGGGCCAGCACCAACCAGACACCGCCGATTCCCCGCAACGCCGCGTGATTGGCACCGCAATGGATATCGTTCCATTTTCCTTCATCTCTCTCGCTTCGTCCTGCGATCGACGTCGGGAATGTGTGTTTCGGTCTTCTGAGTGTCTCCACCAGTCCTCTATCACTGTCGTCCCTCTACGATCGAGGACCCAGTCCTCCCACCCCCTTCACTATCCATCATGACGGACCGAGTCCCGGCTGAAGCGGTGGCCGATACCTCCAACGGATCGGCTATAGCATCCCCCCGATCCAGCACCGACTCTCGCTCCTCCTCCTCCATGCGCAATCAGCCCCTCCGCCTCTCTCATGGCTCGTCCAACCACCAACACCGTCACAGTCTGAGCGAGACTCTCCGCGGAGCTCCCGGCTCCCCGCGCTCTCGCCGACAACCGTCGCTGAACCAGGCGGCCATCCAGAGCCTTATCGACAATCCCCCGGCCCCAAACCACGCCGACCCCGCATTCGCCGGAAGAGACTGGCGGGAAATCTCCATCGGCGAGCTCGTCAGTCCGGAGGATTTGAAGTTCGTCGAGATCGACACGGGAATTGAAGAAGCGACCAACGTGGGTTCATGACGGTTGACGGAGAATCCGGATGACGGAAGCTGACGAGTGTTACTCACCAGGTTTTAATTGACACGGGCGCCCCGGTGCTTTTGATTCGTGAAGATCGCCAGCAGAAGTCGGCCGTGGGCACGTTCGATTACTCGGATTTGAATGCATACCTCCTACTCGCTGCGGGGCTGACGCGCCCGGATGACGAGATGCTTGCATCCTACGAAGAACTGGCTCGCAAGGCTCGGGACGGACTTACAATACCGCTGCGCGACGTCAAAGATCTTGGTCGGAAGGAACCGATGACGACGCTGCCGGCTTCGGCCAGCGTGATGGCGGCGGTCGAAACGTTTGGCGGAGGCGTGCATCGCGTGGTAGTGGTGAACGAACACGATGATAATGAGGTGGTCGGCATTTTCAGCCAGTTCAGACTGGTCAAATTCTTGTGGGAAAATGGGCGCAGCTTCCCAGTGATCGATCAGCTATATCCGCTGGCGCTGTGGGAGCTGCGGATTGGATCTCGCGATGTGGTGTCCATCAAGTGCGTTGTCTTTTAATTAACTTTCCGTCATATATGGGGATGTCTGACATATCTGCAGTGGAGACAAACCTCTCAGCGAGGCGCTGGGAACTATGAACGACGAGGGAATCTCATCCATCGCCGTAGTGGATAATCAGTTCAACGTGGTTGGCAATATCTCCACGACGGACGTGAAGGTGAGTTAACGGAATATGAAAGAGGAAAAGATAGATTCCAGACTGATTGAGCAGCTTCTTACGCGGTCCTCCTCGTTACCCTTGCTGCACAATACCTGCGCCCATTTCATCTCGGTGATTTTATCCACGCGCGGCCTAATCGACGGCCAAGACTCGTTTCCTGTTTTCCATGTGAATCCCGGATCGACGCTGGCGCACACCGTTGCGAAGGTGGTGGCCACGAGATCGCATCGGTGAGTTTTCATTCTCTCTAAGCAGGGCTACACTGTTGTGGCCCTGCACCTGGATGTGAGATGCTAATGTCCTACAATTAGGTTGTGGGTGACCGATCCCCTGTCTCCTTCTTCGTCGGGCCCCCCCACGCCCTCGCAGTCCTCGGGACATATTCCCCTACCCCCGAGTGTACAGCAACCGCCGTCACCCCCAGCAGCCAGCGCGGCACCCCTGCCTCCAGCCCTCAGCGGCCAGACACAGCCGCATTCCACCGTGCCGCATACACCCACGGCTGCGATGGGGCCGTCGATCCCTGTGTCCTCGCTCCCGGGCGCACGGCTATCAGGACGGTTAGTGGGGGTGGTCAGTTTGACGGACATATTGAATCTGCACGCGCGGGCCAGTGGCTTAAGTCCGGCGGATCCAGCCGAAAGTCGAAGCCGACGACGACGCAGCAGTAGTTCGAGTCTGAGCGTGCGTCGAAGCGGGGAGATTGGCCGGGAGTTATTCAGTCGATAGACTTTTTTTTTCTTCTGTCATTGTTCTCATTTTCTTGCCTTCATTTTTGTGTCCATGCTTACGCACGTTCGTGCAAAGTTCCTTCAGCCCTATCTGCTTTTGCAAGTACAGTTTCAGTTCCGTCTAGTCTAGCCTAGTTAGTACAGTCAGTTTGCTAAAGCCATCAGAGGTACAGTCTGAATATGGATATGAATCGCCACTTTTACAGTGTGGAATCCAATGACCATTCAGCAGGGATATACCGCATTCCGACCTGATCGTCCCTGTCACCCTGGTACGGGGTAAGGTTTGACAGGATAAACGAGCAGTAATTCGCCGATCCTATGCATAATCTAATATCTTACTTTAACTGACAAATCCACTGCTGAATTGGCTGCCACTCTACACGCCGTGGAAGAGGAAAAAGGAATTGGATTGTCGATCTCCAACTACCCACGCCCCATCGGACGGTCATTCGGTCCCAGATATCGCTGTGGACCAGGCAAACCCTATCAATCAGCGAGCCAGATCTTCATCTCCAATCATCTAGACCAGACCAGACCGAACAGGCAGAGATGATGGGAGGGAGAGGAGAGAATAGACGTAATGACGCATACACAACCAATCCAATCTAGTTCAACTCACTCCTAGTACTAACATAACCTAACACAATCCTAGCTAATCATTCACATCAATCCGCCAGCTAGGTAGGTAAGCAGGTAGATCAGCGTTGTGGTACTCACAGACCACTTACCCCCATCCCCATTATCCAATTCCAAAGACCCATGGATACACGTCCCAACCGTTCCTTGGGACAGAACTAACCGAGGCAACCAATGACCTTGCACTGTTTGTCCGTCCGTTTCTCCTCTTCCTCTTGCGATGATCAACAGGGAGATAAGCGTGGGGAATTCCTTTTTTGGGTGTTGTTTGGCGGGGAGGGGCCGAGTTACTTACTTAGTTGGGATCGAGATGCTAACTGCTAACTTATCTGCTATTTACTTGGTAACGAGATACTGACTCGTTTTGTGGGTGTCGGGTGGATTGTCTTGCTATTCTTTTTTTTTTTTTTTTTTTATTTCTTTTTTTTTGGTCTGAGGACGCGTTGGCGTTGCTAATTAGGTAGGTAGGGGCTAGTTAGTTCCCCTATAGTTAGTTCCGGGGGAGAGGGGGGGGGGGGGGGGGGGGTTGGTTTGAAAGGGTTTTATTTGTTGGTTAAATGGTTATTTGGATTGATTTATTAAAATTA